>BMAV01019626.1:486106-554909 GCA_019973955.1 Trichonephila inaurata madagascariensis
CCCTTTTTGGAACTCAAACAACACACAGTGTCTTAATCAACAGGTTTAAACCAGTTTCAGTTGGATCAAAAATTTTGCTCAGAATCGGTAACACATAAAAGTGCATGTGTTCAAATAGGACAGAAATTTCCCTTATATTCAACCTTATACACAATATAAGAAATAGATGATATATCTATATATTCAATGCATAATACATTTAAAGTAGCTTCATATTATTTATGTAACAACTTTAATATATATACAGGTAATATTTAATAAACGTTGTATACACACACACAATAATATATGTAAAACACATAATACATACGGGGCATTCAGTACATTAAATGTTAATTATATTATTATAAAAATGATAATTTACAACGAAATTCAAATTTCAAAGAATTCAATTCATTTTTTAATAAAGAATATTACTGAGAGGAAAAAAATGGCCTTACCTGAAAATGGAAATTGTAGACAATCCAAATAAAATTTTCCGCGCTAGTTTTAAAAAAAATCATTTTAAAAAATTAGTAAATTCTGTAAATATATTTTTTATCGTTCAGGTTATTTTTATATGCATTTCTGTAAAGAATATTTATTTCCTTTTCTAACTGAGTTTTAGAATTTTCTATAAACACAAAAAAGAAAAACTATGCACCCTTAAAAAAATTGCAAGAAGCATTTTGTAAAATTTAATTTCAGATCCTTTGTATTCTTTTAGAAAACTTTTTTTTCTTAATGAATTATAGAATTAAAAAATCTGAATTAAATTGTAAATATCATCAAAACTTATTCATTTTTCCTTAGTATAAATAACTTTTAATACTTGAAAATATCCTTAATATAGAAACAAATACTTTTGAAAAAAATATTAATAATATCAATTACCTTGGATTTCTTTCAAAAGCTGCTTATTGTGAGTACCTCAGACCTCAGGAGTAGAATATGTCTAAGCATAATTTATTCAACAGATATAGTTCAAATTAAATGCAAAATTGATATTAAAGGTGTTGCATAAATAAATGTTAAAAGAGTTTAGATAATTTTATCTCTTTTATTCTTTTAAACTTACTTGTTAATTTGTTTAAAATAACATGCAGATAAATACTTATTTCAAATTGACATCAAATAACTTTTATTTCCTAAATGTTTTAGAATTATTAGAAACTATTGGAACTTCTGAATTTCACATATATTTTCAGTTTCTATTTGTACCATTATTCAACTCATTTTAAAAGTAAAAATATGCGAGTTTTCTTTGATAATATTCTATTCCGAGCTCGTCGAGCTGTATTTTATGAAAAACATCTTTAAAAAATTTTGAACGGGAAAAGTTAAAAAAAAGAACAACAAAAAACAGAAACTCACTGAATCAGAAATGCAGGAGTCTTGAACAAAGGGAGATATCAAAGAAGATATTGTTGTGATAAAAAGAAGAAGAAAAACGAAACTCAGAAACAATTCTCATGTTAGAAAAAACGTCTTGTATATAGGAGGAAGAAGTGAAATTGATGTTTTTTTTCCTCTTTTGTTTCCTCTCCCATTCATATCATATCACACAAAAAAAAGGAATTGATAACCGAAAAAGTATTTGTCATTTGCTACGTATCTCTCTAACGGAAATATTTATCTTGAAAGATAAATAATGCTATCGATTGAATTTTTTTGCTTCCATTTGAAATTGCTTCTTTTCAAAATTAGACGTCCAAATAGCCAATACTGTGGAAGATTTCTATTATAAGTTTAAGAACTAGTTAACTTTTTTAGTTAGAAATAAAGATAAAGTGTACATTTTGTAATGATTCTCGAAGTTACTTTTGGCGAATTCAATTGTTTATCAAAATAATTTTTATACGATTATCTAAGCTATGCCATTTACAATATTTTTTTTGTACAACAAAGTTTAAAATTAATATATACTGAAAAATCTAAGTTAAAATCTGACCGGATGAATTAAACTTCAAAGAGTGAAACAAAGAACTAAAAATAAGATTAAATATAAAGTGATTCAAACAATGTCTTAGATATATTCAACTTTTATAGCAGAATATTTATGCCAATTCATTTATATTAAGCACATTCTGAAAACCCTATGCAGCAAAAAAAAATTCTGAAATATTAAAATTTAGGGACAAGTTTATCGTTATGTATACTCAAGTGTTTATTTAAACACAGATTGATCTCTCTTTGTCTCTCTCTATCTCTCTAAATAAAAGGTACATTAAAATGGATCAAATTTTTTTTCGGAATTTTAAAACCTACCTATGCGGAAAAGATGGTCTCTGATATATATAGATGAAGCGAAAAATAAAATGAAAAATTTATTTTTGTGTTAAGTACTACCCAAAGGGGAATAACATCAGGTATTCGAGTTTATTTGTGGCAAAAAGTCAAAAACATTTTTGTTTTAAAAAAAACAGATGTTTTAGTGCCTTTTAATAATTATTGTCATGAGAGAACATCATCTAAATAGTTATAAGAGGAAAAGCATTAGGCTCATTTAACAGCTTCTCTAGTATTCAATATACAAAAAAAATCCTACTGTGTCGAAATTATAGTGCATGATAAAACGAAGACGGTAATAAGTTTGGACGGGACTGATTCGACTTTCGGGTACAGGGAGACAGTTACAGGGAGAGAGCTGGGATTATGAAATGTTACGATGTACATTGAATACTTTTATGTAAATGCCTTTTTGGCTTGAGTGCTCTCGTCAAAATCAAAAATTTTCTGTTGTGTGTTGTGGCTGATGCCACCTGTCTGACGTAGTCAGAACGAGGTCCACGAAATTCATTGTGGCAAGGGACTAAAAGTACGCCTGTCGTTAGCCTTGAGCACCATACATGTGACAGAACGAATTAGCTCAGTGGAATTCCCCGAAGGGACGATAGAGGGTGACACCATCTATCTCCACCTCCACAATTTAGACATAGAATTGAAGGGGAGGGAAATATTCTCCAGTCCCCTGCACTCGTGATTCAGCCCACAAGACTTTCGGACCCACTGATTTAACGAGCACGTACTCCGCGTGCACTCGCAGGGTACTTGGTGGCATCGGGCATAGAGCCCAGGCCTTCCGGTCTGGAGCCCGATGCTCTAACCACTAGGCTGCCCATGGCCTGAAATTTCCAGGACCATTTTGCATCATCAGAGTTTAAATGCTTCCGTCTAGGGCGGAAAATGAGTCAAAAATTACATTGCGGCCATTAGCACTCAACCTGTATGGTGCTACACTTAAAAGTGGTACCAACTCCCAGGAAATATACTGGGGCTTCAGTGGTAAACACCAATCCGCAGCCCTATTGAAAATTTTAAAAAACATTGTATTATTCACTACTTAGTAAATACTTATCAATAATCCTCTTTTTTGGTTTTTTTATATTGTAGAACAATAATTCCATTTTTAATCTAAAATCACCCAGCCAAAATTTGGCTTTTTCTCATTTTTCCGAAAATTTAACCCCTTTGGGGCAATATTAAATCTTAAAATTACTTTACTTCTAATCTCTCCGCGTACCATAGAACATCTTTTCTGCATATAGGTAGGGGTTCCGATAAATAATATTTATTATTTTTCTCCATATAACCACAATCCACCCTAATGTGCATGTAATATTGTAGAGAAGTTTAAAACGTAATTACACTACTTTTAAATATTAAGCACATAACAAAATGTTTATTATTTTAAAATGCAATGTAAAAAACTTAAAATTTTTTAAAAACTTAAGAATTATTTCATTTATTCTTTTTAGGCTTGAATATTCACATTTAGATACGTCAGTTTCTTGTTGTGTAGATGAGTTATTATAAAAAAAGAATTCCTCATTGAAATGCCTAAAAATATTTTTTTCTTAAATTACACGAATGTAAAAAATGTTTTTTACTATATTTTATTTTCAAAACATATTTTCTTTTAATTTATCTGTTGTTAGATTTCGTTTCCAATGGGATGAAAACAGTTAATTTGTTTAACTACATGTATTGTAATTTGGATAAGATTTTTTGATATAACCTTCATCATAGAGGAATTCAGGATTTAATTACTACATTACTTATTAGAATTTTAATTAGCTGTCAAAATATATATCGTGTTGCCAATCAGCAGGTTTAATTCTATGCTTGTAAAATCTGATACGAAAGACAGCATTAATATTTATAAATATTTTAAAATCATCGCTAAATCGAGAATGTTAAATATTTACATTATCAAAACTGTAAACAGTCTTCAATAAACTTCCCTCTCTTTAAAACAGCCATTGAGACAAATATGAAGCTTTCATAACTTTGATAAGATTTTGTTTAACAAGGAACTCAAATTTAATGTATTCAATATTTAATGAAAAAGATTTAATAAGTCAAATCAGTAAAATTGTTTCAATATCCGCAGATCCCAGATTTCAGGTATTTACATATCACATTAACATAAAATTGTGCGCTTTTGGAAATGTTTATGCCAAATAAACAGGAGCAACGTTGGTAAAAGTATTCGAGGTAGAATGTTTACATGTAAACATCTTGAATTAAAAGGATCTTCAAATGTTTAGAAGGCATTATGTGTAGGTACCAAGATTCATGTGTAGTATTGTTAAAGACTGTTTGAATTTGAATGGTTCATTTACAACTTAGGAGCTACAATACGGTTTGTGAGTAATTTGATAAAATTAAGTAATGTTTTTTTTTTTAAGTTTTAGAAAAAGGGGGAAAGCTGTTACTTAAATTGCATATGATACACAGAAGATCTGTGGTATTTTCAAAGAATTTAAATACCTGAAAGTTTTTCAATCGCTAAAAGGCATAAATGCATATCCAATTGGTACATATTGACGTTGTCAAACTAATATCTGCTATGTGCAAAATGTATAACTTTGAGATATAGAGAGCATAGAAATTTTTATTTGACAATATTCTGACTAAAGCTGAGTTCCACATCAATTTTTTTACACGAAAATTTGGTTAGTAAACTAGTCGTAACAGCACAAATGTCAAAATCTCCAAAAAGTGCTCATGGCAGATATTGGTTTGACAACGACGATATATTTAATTTTGTTATCAATTCTAATAACAAATGCATGCAAAAATATTGGTTTTGTTTAGTTTTGGACAATAATGGAAAATTTTTCGGTGAGTAATTGAGTATTTCTGAACATATAGTTATTTCTTTATTTCCAAATTAAAGTGCCCGCCCCGTCCTCGTGAGGTAAACAGTAGTTTAAAAATAATGAATACAGAGTCACCTTAAGGATATTTAAAAAAAGTTTACTTAAGCGTATAAATTAGTGGTTCTCAAATTGTTTGCTCATATCTATAGAATATGATTGATATTTCTAGGTTTTACATGTTTAGAGTATGCAAAGATCATCAAGAAGCATAAAATAGAAAAAATAAAGCATTAAACGACCCATTTCAGAATCTCTTTATATACGAGTACATACATATTTTCTAAATTAAAGATGAAGATACATCTGAAAATCATAGAAAGAAAAAAAACAGTAAATGAAAAAAGAGATTTATTCCATGAAAAAATGTAGCTGCTAACCTACTAAAGAAATCCTTGATGAGAGGCGTGAGAAAATTTATGCCAGCACGCTAACTTCCTTTATAATTATGCAATATTTCCTTTATAAATAGAATATTTATTTCTATGATACGACTAAATGTTTTACTATTAAAAGTATAATTATATATTATAAAATGTTTTAATATAATGACTATTCATATTTCAATACAACGCTTTGTAAGCATTTTCAAAAAAGTGTAATTATTTAATTTTTAAAAACTCACAAAACCATATATTCTTTAATTTTCAATATGAACTCAAACAACTTATGTTCTCCTAAATAAAAAAAACATTCACGTTTTCCCCAATGACCAGTCAAATATATTACAAGACCAATTTATTTTATGTTGTAACCAGAGGGTACGTTAGGTTTAAGATCGTAAATTTATATATATAATTATTCATTTCGAATATTTCTAGAATAAAAAACACATAAGTTGTTGGTTTTCCAGAATGCAGTACTAATAATTACAAGTGATATCACAGCCAAATTTATTTCAGAGATCACACACAATGCAAAGGCAAAATCGAGATGAGGAAAATTATGAAATCAGTATCTGAAAGTGTTGCCAACATGGTTTGAAATAACCTCTGGTAAACGTTTCGGATTTGAATTAAAGAGGCTTTGCCGTGGATATTTTGTTAGGCTACAACGCTCCATGATGCATTCCATCATTCTCAAAGTTGATCTGATATAGCAGCAAGAGGTGAATACCTGGCCAGTTGTTTTCTAATCATTGTCCAGACGTGTTCGACAATTGACAGATCTAGACAACAGTAAATCCAAGGCCACAATGCAATCTGGTGGGCAAAAAAGAAATCTTGAGCATTATATGTCACATGTGGACGGCACTGTTTCATTGTAATGTTATAACATCAAAAAAATATCTGAAGTTAAGGGAAAACACATCAGGTTCCAAGCATCAGAGATATAGAACTCGTCATTCATTGCACTGGCAATGCTTTTTGAACTGGTGCATCCAACACCACAACAAATCACAATACCGTGTTTAAGACCAGTATTTACAACGCATGAAATAACAACCTCCAAGCACATCAAGTCTCCTTCCTGTCTACAAACTTTAAGCCGACTATCGTAGTATTCCAAGCAGAAACGGGATTTGTCTGCAGGCCTTTTCCATCTCAGCCATCCAATGCACCAACGCAGTAGTAAACTCCTGTTCCTTTGACATAGTTAATCTCAGCACTTGACACTTAGTGAGCTTTCCACTGTCCATTGGTACATAAACGCAGATATTGTTGTGTAACAAACCGTATTTTACGTAATATGGCTCCTGATGTGGTAGAGTGATGGCCTTTCAGAGTGGCACAAAGTATGCCTTTCATCAAACGCAGTGGTGTAATTAGACTAATGCAATCTGTACCCTTTTTTTATTCATTCTTTTCTGCATCCCTCGGTTGCAAGTACACATCGCTGTTGCTTGGTTATTACCAACACGATGACCAACTTCTCAAAAGGATAGTCCATTTTCTCTACAGACAAAAAATCGTGCTTAGTTGATCTCTGAAATATGTTCGAATGTACCTCTTCTGAGACATACTACAGACAGCTAAACTCTTGAAATCAATTCTAAAATGGCATTCTGTTTTCCCTTTACACAGCTCTTTTTAGTAGTGCTACAGGCGCTTATGATGTGCGTCTGCCCTGCAATGCTAATAATTTGTGTATGCCGTTATGGTATACACACAGTGAAAGTTTTACAGGGTTTGGATGCCATTTTTATTTCCTGCCAATTGGATATCCTGCCCGAAGTATTTAAGTTAAATAACTAGCTGCAAAGATTAACAATGTTCCCTATTATTAATGAATCACTATAGGGGATAATGCTTTTTAATGGAACGGAATTAAAAGTAGGAGAAAAATGTTTTTAGAAAGTTCTTCAGTCCAAATATATATTCCCACTAATAAAATTGCAAATAATTATGCCTTTCTTCCATAAAATGTACAAATAAATTCCTCTGTATAACTGACATTGAAAACAAATATAACTTTTTTCATATGTTTCGCCTTAATGTGAACACATTTAAAGGTATATAATTACGGAAACATATTTTATTATTATTTAAAGCTTAAACTTATTTTGTTTTATTTTGACAATAAGATATTTAGAAATAAAAAATAACAACATTATAATATTAAAAACAAACTTTAATATATTCTTGTTTGTTTATTTTTTACATAAAAGGAATATATTGTAATTATTAATGAACGGATTTTCTTCTTATCATATTTTGCATACAAGACAGCGTAAAAATCATTAACATTCTTTAAAAATTCTAACTTAGGACCCGCAACGATTATCAAAACATCCCATCTGATAATTGACGTTGTACATTAATTCATCATAAAATAAATTAGTTTTTCTTTAAAAAAAACAATAAATTTTAAAATATTTATGCAAACTCGTTGAAAGACATTTATAACGAAAGCAACTCACAAACTTAATTTCTGAATTTGCAAAAATATAATTTGATTGCTTCCATAATTACTTATTAAACCTTTTACAAAGATCTCAGAATTAATAACCCTTATTAACCGCTTGAATAATAAACTTCCTTCCAAATAATGCCGTGTTGTGATTACTAGAATGACCAAGCTATTAGCCCGCCTGCCCATAAATAAAAGTGATTGTCTTATCGGTGTTGGTGTTGTCTTCTACGTGAAAGTGCAATTAATAATCCTGAAGACCGTTTTATTTTATTCGCGGCCTGCAAATATAAGCTTTCGAGCCAGCTCAGAAAAGAGTTCCAATAATTATCTTAAGATCGAAAGTATGTGGGATGCGCATTTCTTTATTATAAGTAATTTTATTTTAAGATATAATTTTCTTAAAATAAACAGTTGAAAAAGATTAAAATATAACTATTTAACTTTGTCTCTATGTTTCGTAGTCCAATTCATATGTTTCATGATAGTATTAATGGGAAATTCAGATAAATGTGCAGAAATGTAAAAAAATAATAAAAATCGAGTCAAAGTTTTAAAAGAGAAATTTTAAACATTCTTTTTGGTCTTGATTTAATGTTGCCTCTTACCTTTTTATCAGCTGTAAACTGTGCATTTTTTCATTAAGGTATCCGACTACGTTCAAAACCGTGATTTTAAAAAAGTGCATAAATGGATAATTTTCATGATATTTAGTGTCACTTAGATTAGAATACATGTATAAAATTGTTTTAATGGCATTTTGACAAACAAATTATTTAATTAAAATATTTCGGCAAAAAATTAGAATAACCTTTATTCAAAATGTTCTCCTTTTGTGAAAAATGCTTCTATTATAATAATATTTTTCCTGCATATAGCTCAGACCACTGTACAAAGGCTAAACTATGACTTTTAAAAAATTCACATTATTTTCAGGGTTACAACCAATTGAAATAATTATCGGCGTTTTTTTTCTTAAAATTTCTGCCCTCTGTTGTCGTAAAACATGGATAAACCCACTTCTAAATTATATATTTTTAAAATTCTAGTTGAGCCTCTGTACAGAGGTCTGAGCTATATACAGGCAAAATGTTATTATAATGGAAGCATTTTTCACAAAAGGAGAATATTTTGGAAATGGGTCATTCTATGTCCATTTTTTGTCAAAATATTGTACTTAAATAACTTTTTATTGTAATACTATTCTTAAAATAATTTTATGTACATTTTCTAATCTAAGTGACACTAAATATTATAAATATTATCCATTTATACGCTTTTGCAAAATCATGGTTCCTAACGTAGTCGGATAACTTAAGGTTCTACGTTTGGAACCGTGACTTTGAAAAAGCGTACAAACGAATATTTCTTTAATATTTAGTGTCACTTAGATTAGAATACATGCATGAAATTGTTGTATAAGAATATTATTACTATATAAAAATTATTTAAATGCAATGTATTTTAGCAAAAAAAAAATGAATACAGAAATACCTATTTTCAAAATATTCTTTATGCTTCTATAATAATAATATTTTGCCTACATATAGCTCCGACATCTATACAGAGCCTAAACTGGTATTTTTAAAATATATAACTTAGAAGTGGATTTATCCATATTTAAATATATCAGAGGGAAGTAATTTTAACAAAACAACACCGATAATTATTTCAATTAGTAGTAACTCTAAAAATAATGGGAATTTTTCAAAAATCCTAGTTCAGGCTCTCTGAAAAAGTTTTAGCTTTATATAAGTAAAATTTTACTATTATAGATGCATTTTTCTTATATAAAAGAAGAATACTTTGAAAATAGGTAAATCTAAGTTCATTTTTGGCCAAAATATTGCGTTTAAATAATATTCTATTGTAATAATATTCTTAAAAGGATTTCAAACGTGTATCCTAATTAAGTGACACTAAATATATATTAAAAACAATTTCGTTTTTCAAAATCACGCCTCCAAACGTAGTCAGATATCTTAATGTTTTGGGGATTTTAATATGAAATTAAATATATTAATTTAGTGTGAACTACTGACAATTTTAGAGAAACAGTTTTTTTAATATGCTTCATAAATTTTAATTTCAGCATATTTATTATTTATTGGTTTTTAATTTTTAAGAAAAGGGCATTAGAATATCAAAAAGACCAAGAATATTATTTTTATTATTGATTCAAATAATTATTAATTTTTATACTGAAATGTCATTAATGTAAATTCTTTTTAAGAAATTTAAAAAGTTTTACTATTTTCCCTTCGGTATTAATTATTTTTATTTTTAGTAATCGTTCTAGTTCCATTCCGCTTTCCTTAAAAAACTACAAAAGTTTAAAATTCAGAATAAATTACAAGCTCCTTATAAAATCCTTGTAATCAATATTATTTTACCTCTTTTGGATTCGTTTTTCTTGTTCGCTTTAGACAAATTTTATTCACCAATTAAAACTTTAAAAAAACTAAAAATATTTTTTAGTTAATATAATTTTTCAAAAGATTGTAAAATGTGTAGTATAGAGAGATCTATATTTATCAAACAATCTCTCTCTTGTTTTAAAAAAAAATAATAATTCACTAAATTAATAACTTGATTTTAAAGTATGTGTTAAGTTATTGATTAATGGCGCATTTTTGTTGTTAAATTTTTCATCGGTTATTGCGATTATTTAATTATTTATTGAGCCACGTTCAAAGGCGATGCTAATCTAAGTTTCTAATTTTAAATATAAGATTTTAACATAAACCTATTTTTAAAATAATACTAAAAACGGTTATCACCTTAATTTAGTAAAATATAAAATGTTAGGTATTAAACATAAATAGATTAATACTAAGAAAAATTTTATCCTTCTTTTTTCTAGGAAATAAATTCTGAAAATTTTAAAATTTAGAGACATTTTCTTTCACTTCGGTCATATTTAGTTTTTTTTTAAGGGATATGTTACGATTTACGCAAAAAATTTTCATTCAAGGATTTATAAAAAAATTTTTGGTTCCCTCTTATGTGTGTATACTATGTAAAACAGATTTTGAGCTCAAAATTTCATAAAAAGCTAGCCATTTAATTTTTTTAAGGAAAAAATTTGTGATTTTAAAATGCTACTCCTCCAACAAAAATTTACATGCATGCATGAAATTTGATTTTCCAGTATATCTAACTATATATAACAAAAGCTAGTATGGGCTCGTACAATACTTCTTTTCATGAATGCTCATTGAAAATTCTTTAAAAACTGTATTAATTCTGAGTTAAATTATTTTTAAAAAAATAAGTATTGCTTTGATTCGAAAATGCATACCAACTTTTGTTGCATGTACTATTAGGAATAGGTGAAAAAAATTCAAAGTATTAGGCACAATAGAAAAAAAGTCTTAACATTTTAAATGTAGACAAACTAGTTGTTTTATTTTTCTGAGATAAGTCAGTTTAAAGTTCTGATTTGCCATAAGGATGTGAATAAAATAAACGGTAAAAATTATCATAATTCTACGTTTTTTAAGTTTGGAGCTTTCGAATTTTGTGAGGTTATAGAAAAGTATATAAAAAAAAATAATTTAGGCTAAAAAAAATTAGATTTTATTTTTTGACCAATTTTTGTCAATTGAATCGTACTGTGTCCCCTTAACATAATTACCACACACAAAAATTTGTATGAAATAATTTTAAATGCTACAATTTTACTTATGATGACTGACTACGTTTGGAATCGCGAGATTTTGAAAAGACGAATGAATAAATATTCTTTTTTATATTTAGTGTCAATATAGAATCATAATGCATGCATAACATTGTTTTAAGAATATTATTACAAAAAAAATTATTTAAATGCATTTTTTTAGTAACAAATTATGAAAGACTGGCATGTTTTCAAAATATTCTCCTTTTGTTAAAAATGCTTCTATAATAAAAATTATTTTGGATACATATAGCTAGGACATCTAACTAGAAGTTTTGTAAAATTCACATTTTCAGAGCCACGATTAATTAAAATAATAACCTGTATGTTGCATTAAAATTTCTCCACTCTGATGTATTGTAACACGAACAAATCCCAAATTATATATTTCAAAAATCCTAATCTAGGCTCTGTGCAGAAGTCTTAGCTATGTATAGGCAAAATATTATTATCATAGAAGCATTTCTCATAAAAGCACTTTCAAAATATGTTACTCTTTCTTCATTTTTTGCCAAAAAATTGCATTTACATATTTTCATCTAGTAATAATATTCTTAAAACAGTTCACATCATATTCTAATTCAACTGACACTAAATATAAAAAAAAAAATATTCATTTTTATACGCTTTTTCAAAAATTATGATTCCAAATGTACTCAGTCACTTTAAATATCGTATTTCGGTAAATTTTTATAGAAGTTACGAATATTTTCAAATTCAAGCACATCGTGAGCATTATCCTAAAAAATAATTATTTTCTCTTTTTTTTTATCTGAAAATCATGAAAATACTTTGTGAAAACTTCAAATTATATTTCTGCACTGAATATTCATTATTAAGATGATAATTTTAAAATTATCGGTGTCTCTGTAACTGTAACTCTATTTTCCTCTGTGAATAGTTTCGTCTTTCTTGATACATCGTTGAATAAATGTTTCCAAGAATTTATCAAAGATGCCAGCCTACACAAGCTAATCCCAGGCTGCTACGTAAAGTAAATGGTTATTGTTGAGCCTTCTTTTCTAAAAAGATCGATTTCAGTGAGTTACCGTGACAAGCATGTCAATTTAACGGACTAAGAATATCGCTACATCAGTCACAGCTCAATCAAGAAAACTTGTATCGTTTCCTGCCCTGACCTCCAAGAAGACCGATTTCATTACTGGAACGTGAGCCAGCAAAGCAAACGGCTCCATTGATGGTCAGTACCCGAATAAAATGCGTTATTATTTCGAGAACGTAGAAATCGTTCAGTGCACGTAGAAACAGAAGCATATTGAAGTTTGGACTATGAAATACTTTTGAGACAATTCAATAGAAAGTATAACGGAAAGAAATAAACTTAGAGAGGAAAAAGCGTAAAAATGTTTCTTCTATCTATTGAACATGTTTTGTGAAGATTTTTCAGGTTGATATATATAATACGGTGCTATCATGTTATGTTATATGTTAAGGTATTGAAATAGAATGAATTTCTTGCCAAAGAACCCCATATTTTAGCTAAGATTATAAAAAAAATATTGGAAATATTAATAATAACTATGAAATTGAACGAAAACATATGAGCGATAAAAACTAGCATTACTCTTGATTTTAAAATAAAGTATTTTTTGCGAAAATTAATCTTTTAAATGGGCAATTGTTCGGCTTTCTTTTAAGTTTATATTTACAAAATTGGAAAAACACTTCTATGTACTTTGAAAGAAATGTCTCTTTAGTCATTTTAATGGATCAAAATAAAACCTGTTTCAAAAGTTTTGTAAATCTAAACTGCACATCATTAATTAGATTCCTACTTAAGCACTATGAGGTGTGTGTATTTTAAAATAGCGGGTAAAAATTTTTAAAAAAAATATCTCTATATTTTTAAAAGAAAATATCCCTTCGAATTAAAAAAAATTCCAGTTCTTTTGATGGATTGAAGAAAGATCAATTTTAAAATGTATCAATTGTTAATAATACTGTTTGTCTTTGTTTTTGGAACAAAGAAATCCAAAAGAATGACAAAAAATGAATTAATACTAAACAAATTTTGAAGTAGCTATAAAACTCCGGTTTTGTCATGTAGTCTCTAAAATATTTATAAATAAAAAAATATGTTTCTCTAACTTTTAATAGTCATAAGATTTTAATAATTATGAAGATGTTAAGTTCGTGATGGAGTTGATATTCATGTTAGAATTTCCGTCAAAGCAATAAATGTTTGAAAGAGACATTCTTTTCTTATATTTGTCTAACATTATATAATATTGAAAAAAATATTTGTCTAGAGTCACTTAATATATTTATTTTTTTTAATAATTTATCCTTAAAACATTTAAACATGTACATATAATGAGCCATTAATGAATCTCTTTGTGATTTTAATCATCATAATTTTTTAAGAACATGAAGCAAATGAATGCCATTATGGCTTTTATTTTTGAAATATGAAAACCTGTAAACTAACCTTTATAGAGCATAGAATTCATAGAGCAATTAAAAATAAAAGAATTCTGTGCTGTTATAAGAGATATTTTAAAAGGAAAAATTTATCTCAAAATACACTATAATTGCACTACTTTTGCAGTTTTCAACAGAATTATCACATTAGATTTGTAATATTATTAGCACCGAATATAAGATTTTTTAGAATCATTTATTATAGAATAAATATAAAATTTTGATTAAAAATAAAATATTAACTGTTGATAAGGGAAAAATAGTTCACCATTTAAAGTGGATCAAATGATTAAATAAATACGCTAGAGTAAAAAATAGTAGTAATTTTAAATAGTAAATACAAAAAAAAATGGTAGGTATTTTTCTTTGAAATAAAAGATGCATTTACAATTTTTAGTTCAATCAAAAGGCTAATAAAAAAAGCATTAAAACTATTATGTACCAAAAAATATGGAAACAATAATGTAATATTTTTATAATGACCTTCGAAGCAGTAGTTTTCTAAATAATTATGTATTTTACTGTAACTTTAGTTTGATACGAAAATATGAGCCTCATACTTTAAATTTTATACATGAAACTTTAATGAAGAAATACTAAATTTTTTCGTAAATTTTAGTTTTTCCTTTAAGGTATCCGACTACGTTCGGAACCATGATTTTAAAAAAGCGCATAAATGGATAATTTTCATGATATTAATGTCACTTAGATTAGAATACATGTATAAAGTTGTTTTAAGGACATTATGAGAAAAAAAATTATTTAAATACAATATTTCGGCAAAAAATTAACAGAATAACCTTTTTTTTTAAATGTTCTCCTTTTGTAAAAAATGCTTCTATTCTATTAATATTTTGCCTGTATATAGCTCAAAACTTTGTACAGAGGCTTAACTATGATTTTTGAAAAATTCAAATTATTTTCAGAGTTACAACCATTTGAAATAATTATCGGCGTATTTTCTTAAAATTTCTCCCTTCTGTTTTCGTAAAACATGGATAAACCGACTTCCAAATCATGCGTTTAAAAAATTCTTGTTGAGCCTCTGTACAGAGGTCTGAGCTGAATACAGGCAAAATATTAATACAATAGAAACATTTTTTACAAAAGGAGAAAATTTGGGAAAAAGGTTATTCTAAGTTAGTTTTATGCCAAAATATTGTATTTAAATACTTTTTTTTGTCATAATGTACTTAAAACAATTTTATACATGTATTCTAATCTAAGTGACACTAAATATCATAAATATTATCCATTTACACTCTTTTGCAAAATCACGGTTCCGAACGTAGTCGGATACCTTAAACGTGAAAATATGCTCATCAAGACATTTAAAATGAAACTTTTTAAACAATTACGTAATTTTCTATCTGTTCAACTCATACTTCAACGTTTTAAGCATTCGGAAAAATTAATTTAGAAATAAAGGGATAAAAATATACTGTAATTGATTAAACACTTGTGAAGAATTTATTGCAGAAAAATATAAATTTGTAATCAATTATATGAATTAACTTTTTACACAATGGGAAATTTGATAAAAGTAAAATTAAATAGTCCAATAAACTTATTACTTCATTTATTAGACAGATTCGTAAATTGTAGATGATTTTTAAAAAAGGGAAAGGTTACTTAATTTTTTAGTTCTGATGAAAATATATCAATTAACAATTGAAAAAAATGAAAATTTCTCATTCCATAAAATAAGAAAAATATTTAATAAGCAGCATTATTCTCTCTATTTTTAAAAATTAAGCTGACACTTGGTTTATTAAAAGGCCATTATAATTGGTTTTGTTAATTTTTTATCATGCAAAAATTAATCGTTAAAAATTAAAGATTGTGATCATAGTTTGTTTATTTGAATAGAATTGATTGAACAAATAGTTACATATTAATTAATATTAATCATTAATAAATTTATTTACGACAACGTTAATTCGTAAAATATTTTAAAACATTACGTTAAAATATTTTTATACATGTTTAATATTTCACAAATGCATAGTTTAATAATATCCTTAAATTTGAATTTTATTAATATCATTTCTGGCAATTGGTCCAACAAATCTTAAAATAAAATAAGAATTAGACTTTATTAAATTTAACTCTGTGTAATTTATCTAAATGCAATCAATAATTCTATTATTAAAGACATTTTAATTATTAATTATTTATTACATCTTACAAATTATTATTTAATGAACATATCTTACAAATGCGTTCATTATTAAATCCTGATTATTTTCAAATTAAAATTACATTTGTAAATTTTCGTTACGATAATTAATGATTAAATAGAGTTTAATTAATTTTTTAATGTATATCTAAAATAATTCATTATAATTTGTTTTCTATTTAGTGTATTCTATTTTAAGTTTCAAACAACAAATTCTTAGGTATAAAAGTTCATTCATACATGTATGAATGCATATACATAAAAGACATTATCTTAGTTTATACTTGTTAGGGTAATTGATATTTTAATATTAAATATAATATCCATATACATTATGAAATTTTTTTATGTTAATTATTTAAATACGTATTTAATATTTATTCAATTGAAGCCAATACTCTAAAATATTTATATTATCGAAAAATAATGCTTGTATCTTCAATGTGTGAAAGCACACTATAGTATTTTTTTTATTTGCACTGAAAGAGGAATATGTATAGTTATAATTCAAAGAGTCATGCTTAAAAATTTTCAGAAATTAAATCTACAAAAAAAGAATTTTAGTCCAGGCCCAATGCCCCAAATATTGCTAGATACCAGCTAAGCCTTGTTGTAGCGTGCTAGAGAACCCAGAATATTAGATTTTACAGCATGGTTTGTACATCTAAATGTTAACCCTTGGTGTTCCTGCATGTCCCTTGCATGCAGTATATAGTTTTAGAATTTTGGTGTGTATTGTTTAGATGTTTTTTTTTTTAATTCATATGGTGTCTGTATGTTTTTTCAATAACTTTTCATCTAAAAACTTTACAAATTCTATGTATTAGAATACAAGTGACGTTAAATATTAGAATGATTTTATGTAATTAAGTTTTAACTAATTGCAATTTTTTTACCTTGTCATTTTATCTAATTAGTGATCATAAAATAAGTAATCTTAAGTAAAACACATTAAATATTGTTCTTAAGTTTTATATTCCTTTTGACTTTTTCACATTAGATTAAAAAATTTCACTAAATAAAATTATTTATAATTAAGAAAAACTATTGAGCATTATATATATATAACCTCATTCTTAAAACACTTCCTTCAGTTTTTATGTTGTTTACTCGAATAACTAAGCAAAAAAAAAGAAGGATTTTAGCAAATTCATGGATGATTGCATGATTGCTTAATTTAACTCAAAATATTTCAAATGAAAGAAGAGTCTTTTAAAATAAAAATAAATGAATGTAAGCATCGATGATAATGTTTAAAATAATTGCAAGCGTTATAACACGCTAATACGATTTTTAAGAGATTTACTCTGTAAAAAAAGTAACATATTATTCGAATGAACATTTCTTTATTTATTTACATTCTTTTCGTTTGCTAAGAGCTTCTTTAATACATATTTTATGTTTCTTTTGATAAGCCATATGCAAGAATTTAATTAAATGAAACGATATTATTTTTCAAAAGAAACTGCTAAGCTAAAAGCGGTAGATCTATAAGATTTAAAAATTCTTTAAAAAGAATACTTAAGCAGACTTTTGTTTTCTGTTTCATTTTACATGCTTAGATGTTTACAAAGAGTAAATGCTCTTAAATATTTCGCTGACTAATTCTGCTTCAAAAACATTCTTTCTTTTTAAGTTTTTTTTTTCTTTCGCTTATATTTTTATTCGTTTTGCAATTCATAATACTAATTGTTGGTTAATATTTATACTTATTTTCACAACTTAAAAAAAAGTTTAAGGTAATTTTACTAACAAAATTAGATAAATTACTCTCGTCATAGTTTATCGTCTGCTGATTAAACAGGACTTAAAATTAATATGTATTATTTAAATAAAATATTCAAAATTTAACTATTATTCGAATTAAATTTAATTTTTTTTCATATTTCCAAAATTTCAATCATTTCGTTTATCATTTCAAATTCATTATCATTAAATTCTGAATAAATTTTATTAAACCACGTTAGTTTTGTTAATTTAATGTTTTAAATATGAATACATTTCATGCACATAAATAATATCTTAGGAATTATTAAATGAAGTGAAAAGATCCCTAGGGAATCTTAGAATTTTTATTCGAAATGAATTAGGAATTCGTAGCAGAGATCAAAATGTTACTTTTAACATTAATTATTTACATTGTTATAACCGTTCCATTTTCTGAATTGCAGGAACATATTTCGCATGTATAATGATAATGGTGGCATTCTCAGTTGTCATGACGGTCGTTGTCCTTAACTATCACCACAGAAATTCGGACACGCACGAAATGCCTGAATATGTAAGTATTGATGCTTTTCACGAATGTGTTATTTCTAGAGTAGAAACGTTCATGAAATATTTAAATTCATGAACCTGAATAGTGTAACATTTCTCGTAAATGTAACCAATAATCTTTAATGAAAACTATAAAGATAATTCACACGAATTATCACATAATTCCTAAATCTGGAAGTAGTAACATTTCACGTATTTTAATATCATAACATTTATCTTATCTTAGGTTATAGAACGTTCTTGTAGTTTTCTAGTAGTAGATAACGAATTATTATTTTCTATGGTGTGGTTGTGTTTTAATGAATTATTTTATGATACTTTTCTTCCATCAAATCAATGAACGCAAGTAATTTATTCCTTATGAATTATTTTTGGCGCTGTTTTAATGTTCTTTTTATATTTTATTAGTTTAAAGAGCATTTTGAATAAAAGAATAATTAGAAGATCAAAAGCTCATTATTGTCTTATTCCAAGAATAAAATTCTTTAGTTAAATAAAAATTTTAAAAATGCCTATAACATTCTGCTTTTTATTATCGTTTCATGTCAAATATCTTTGCTTTGATTGCAATATATAATCAGAATTAATTGAAAAGATTATTTTTAAATGATGACTGGAATTCAACTCATTGTTCGAATAAAGTTCCATTCTTCAATTGAATGAGAAATCGTTCAAGATTTCAATGAAACGAGATTCATTTATTAGTTGAGTGAAAATTAATTTCTAAAGAAATAAGGTGTTTTTTTATTAAAAGAAATTTTTAATCATCAATGGAACTCCTGCCATTTATTCAATAACTGAATGAAATACGGTAATAAAATTCTTATTTAATATTAGACGAAGAATATGAAATACAAAATATCCGACGTCTATTTTTATGAAAAATATAGAGTAATTATACTATTTTTCATCAAATAAATTGTATTTAAGTATTATTTACATACAATCTGACATAAGAACACATAAAAATTGTTCAGTGTAAATATAATTTCTTCAAAGGTATTATTAGTTTATGATGCATCTATTAATATAACTAGAAATTATGTGTTAAATATCCTTTTTCCTTTACTTAATAATTTTCTTTACGTTTTAAAACCTCTGGTATGTTTTAAAAATTGCAAGTGGCTGAAAAATATCGTACTGATTTTCATTGATATCGTTGATTTTAATTAATATCTTGATTTGAATCAAAACTTCAAAATAATTCACAAACATTATTTAGAAACAGAAATTTTAAAAGTTTATTAAAAGTTTATCAACGCTACCATTATTTTACTTGACTCAAGGACTCAAAATAATTTTAAAAATCATAAGAAAAAAAAAACTACAAAAGTAAGAATATGCATTATAATTTAAAGGGAAAGCGTAACCTTCTTTTAATTATTGTATTTATTTTACTGCATAGATATTAATAAATTCTTTTACAGGTAACTAATAATTTAATCGTTTTGTTTTTTGTTTTTTTAAATTAATTTGTCATACAAATTGATTCAAAAAGTATAAAAAAAAAATAATAAGTTTAGCAACTTTTCATTCATAATTTTTCCTTACATTGGTAGAGCATTAAAACATTTACCTGATGAGACATCTGGAGAAAATTCAAAAAGCAGTTTTATAAGCTCTATGTAAGCTAATATGTTTTGTTTGCTATATATATTGTACAAAATTTAATTTTACAGATTTCCGTGTTTGCCATTCAAAAATAATTTGATTAAGCTCAAATTATTGAAATGTGTAAGAATAAGTTAATATGAAAACTTAATTTATTATAAAGGATCTAAAACATACTTAAAATTATAATTTCGCTGTTTTCAAATATCCAAGATAGTGTTTCCAGTTTATAAAATGCATATTATTAAAGCTATCCACACACTTCAAACTCATTTAATTCAGCTAAATAACCAATTATTTCGATATTAACCTTTTTTTTTATTTGGATTTATAATGGATCATATTCCCTTATGAAGCTAATTATACGTTTACAGCATAAAATTAATAAAGGCATCAAAGCGTACTTCAAAGTTTTGTGTGTTGTTGTTTTTATATAAAAACATTTCTCCATTTTTTACGAGCTAGTTTGATAAAATAAAATAAAAATGAGCTAATATAAGCAAACAAGAATTTTTGGCACATTTCAACAATAGTTTTATTTCTTATGCATTGCATTTTTGTTTTGTTTTTTTGTCAGAAATTTATCAAAAATCTTATTTATTAAAAAACTTGGTATAAGTCCAACTAATAGATAATTCACTATTTAGAGAAGAATTTACAGCTAAATTATATTAAAAAAGCCATTTTTAAAATTAAGTGTTTGTGATGTGACAAATACCGAAAAAATCTGTAGAATAACGAAAAATTTAAAATTAAGTCAAAATTAAGTTCAATGTTTCGGCATAAAACGATACTCATAATTCAACATTCAAACTCAAAAACAATATTCTGGTAAACATTTAATTATTTTTCAGAATAATCTATTATGGAAATGTATTAAAAATTGTATTATATCAAATGTTTTTATCAGATTTTGATAATTCATTTAGAATAATGGTGCTAATAAAGTAAAATAAAGACATGTTAAAACTAGAAATGTATGTAACAACTAATAAAGTGAAGAATTTTACGTGAAAAACTCTAAAGATTGAAAAAATGCACTTATCGAGTCGAAACTGAAATCTTTGAAAAAATTATTTTTCCATAAAAAGCAATAATAGAATACATTTCAGATACTGTAAATTAAGCATTTTATACATAAGACAGCAAACAGTTTATCAAATTCCAGTATTATTTTTTCCATTTATGTCTGATAATGGTTTGTGCTTGTAAGTTTAACTTTTATTAATTGAATGAAATAATTTAAATTACAACGTATCAAATATAATATGAATTTAATATCTTTATGTTAAATACAACTCTATACAGTTTTTAAAATAATAATGTAAACTCAAAATAATTTTTATAAAGTTGTCTATTTCCAAGTTTCAACACATAAAATTTATATTATATCGAGCTAAACGAATTAATTTTGACAGTATATAAAACTTTTATCGACTTAGTTTGCTTATGTCCACTTTAACATGAGAAAATAATTAACAGAAATCGAGCAAAAAACTTTTTTTCGTAAATTTTACGTCTGCAAATATTTTTTTTCTGTAAGGAAAATTTATATGTAATCAACAATTTGATTTTTCTAATTTTTGATGACTTCTGTTTGAAAATATATGGAACATTTTTTTTTATTTATTTTGCTTCAGTTTAATTCATGTTATTTTGATTTTATAATTTCCTTCAGTTATTTTTAAAATATAAGATATTTACAATATATACTTAGTGTAAATAACTTACTGAATTCTGAAATTTAAAATTTCGTGTAAACTATTAGGAAGTATTTTCACCTATGTGCCAAAATAAATTAGTAAATATCATGAATTTATAAGAAAATAGATAATTATCACCTCTTGTCAAAGAAAATCTTATGTCTGAAATGGGAACAAATTTACAAACTAAAAAAAGGAATTTCTGGAAAATGTATTCAAAATTAAAATTATAACAAAATATAAATCTATCACGTTTCTTCATTTCATGTATTATTTTATTCCCTTCAGGAAATAAACAAATATTTCTCTTAATCAAAAGGGAGTTTCAAGACAAGTTTTTTTCCCCTCCCAGTTAAGGAATGAAATACTGAAAATCAAAAACGAAAAAAGAAAAATTTTGCAAGTAACCTCAATCGAGGAATACATTTGCTAACAAAATCATTGCTTGTTTCTTTTATTTACCTAATGAAACTTCAGCTAATTTGTTTTACTTATCTTAAGCAGAAAATTTTCTTTAAGGCTACGTTTTAACTAAATTGTAAGGATAAAATGCCGTGCATATTTGCATTTGGGAAGACAAAAGTCGTAAGCTAAAAAATTAAAAGAAAATATCTTATATTTGTTTTTGAATAGAATAAATAGACTTCTCTTTTGCCTCAAAATATTATAATAAATCAAAAACGTTTAATTTTGAAAATAGTTTAACATAAGTTAATGGCAATATTTTGAAAAGTATAATTTCAATGGTAATGGCTTAAAATTGATACTTGAAATCTTATTTTTCAGATCTATTCTTCATTTTGCAAAACATTTATTAATTATTATTAATTTTTTCTTTTTAATGTATGTTTATTTGTGGACACATTTGTACACAAAAAGCAACAAAATAATAACAAAGTTTATACACCATAAGTAACAATACATGTGTCACACACATGCCCTGTTCTCTTTCCTAAAATTCACCAATTATTATTTTATAATTTTTCAAATATGGGTAGCAAAAAAATATATGGTATTGATATGTAATATATATTGTACCCAATACAATTTTGGTATTTTAGGGTCACTTGTACCATTACTTCAAAAACGCCACACTAAGTGGTAAATGACGGTAAGCCTAATTTGAAGATAATTTAAAAATGTTCCGTTGAAATACGTTGACCAATTCCATTAATTAATGGGATTAATATATAATTTCGAATGTGTGTGCATTTTAGAATTTCTACTTGTGTACGAATAAATGATAATTTTACCCAATTTTTACTTATATCTCTTAAGGTATAAAGGCAGAATTTTTAGATACTTTACATAACAATCAAGATTATATTTAATATTTCACTATAGCTTTCAGCTTTTAGCGTTCGTGTTGATGTTTTGTAATAAATGAAGAGCGTATGATGCTTGTTTAAAAAAATAAAAGTGTGCATGTTAAATAAACACCTTGACAGCAGAAAAACTGAATATAAAAGCAAATTCTTAAGTAATGCATTGTGTGATGTACCGTATACTGAATTTACGAATGAATTTCAATTATGAACCGACCGAAACTGTGAAAATATGATGATTTAGCTTTATGAGAATGTACAGTTTTTAAATTAGTTTAGAATAGTTTATGCATACATAAAAGAGCATCATATACGGGATTCTTTACTTAAGATATTAATCTGCTGTTTAAATATAATTATTTTGACTTTTAATAATTTTATTCATATATTTTTATGAATAAAGTAATATGACTTTTTCAGTTCAAGATGTTTTACTAGATGGTAAAGGTATAAAATGGAATAATATGATATTCCTAAAAAGAACGCTTTATGAGTATATTAGAAAAGTAAATATTTTGTGTAACGGGCAGATTTTTAAATACGTAAATCATTACTCAGCGTATTTAATTCGTTTGGCTTTTAAAAAAAATTTAGTTTTACATATTAAGTATTGTATTTATTTGCTAACAGAAACCAGTTATTTATGTGTACTCCGAACTATGAATATAATTAATAAAAAAAAACATTCCGTTCAATTAAAAGACACTGATATTCTATTAAAACACTGCACTTAAATTTTTGAAAAACACGTTAAATATGATTCATTCCATTATATACATTCACAGGTGTATATACGAGTAAAGAAGTATTAATGACTTCCAAACACTCTAAGCCTTTTCAGCTTATTACTATAAAAAATGACTGCATGCTGTTTGATCGATAAATATACCTTTACAAAAATGAATTTGTATGTAAACAAATACCATGTGGGAGCATGTTGAAACAATATATTTAAGGAATGATCTTTTTCCTTCTGTATAATAAAAAAAGCAAATTTTCATGAATTTTATAATCAAACCATAAATATTCTATCTGAAAACTCTGCAACCGAACTTCTTTTTCTTTCCTTTTCTTGGTGTTTTTCGTGTGTTTTTAATGTCATGATTATGTTTTAACATCTCTGTGTCCTTTCCGGTTATGTGTTGTTTGTGTGGTGTTTGATATGTTACTGTTATACCTCGTAGTCTGTTAAAGTAGAAATGAATGGCGCTCTTCTTCTGTGTGTCTATGTATGTTTCTCTACACCCGAAACATATGTCTTCTCAACCAATTCATTAATTTTCGAGCAACCCAAAGAAGCAATGATTAAATGGTAAGTGTTACTCGTTACTCAAACTTTTTCTCTTCCTCTCTTTTTCCTATTATCCTACCTTCTGCCTTGCTGCTCTTGCATGATCTGTATACGGCTGTTGATTTGCATGCTTCCAGCATGTTTGTATATAATGTCAAGCATGGTCTGTTTAAAAATTATATCTCGAATAAACAAGATTATAAGTTGATAATGGAAGAAGTTTATTACTGTCAATAACTTATCTATGAGTTATGATACTATAGTTTAATAATTAATAATAAAAGTATAAAAATCTTAAAAAATAAGCTATTTAAAGGTTATTATATGATATAATTCATTAAAAGAGCCAATTAAGAAAATACTAAAATGTGAAAGATTTCCTTTATAATCAATAAATTATATGTTATTGTTTTTCATGTGAAAAATATGATTACGGATGAAAAGATTCAGTGTAAAATATGTATTTAGATTCACCAATACATATCAATATCGTATCATGAATCCCAAGTTCAAGCAGATAGTTAAATTTAATATTCATTGCATACCTATAAAACTGAATTAGAAGCTCACTCATTAAGCATACACATAAATAACAAAAGTTAAAAGAGATTCATCAATATAATTAATAACTTGTGTGTCATTTTATCTTATACACTTAAAAAAATGAATAAATAAATAGTTCTGTAAGAGAATATAATACTTCTTATTCATTGTTTTGTAAAAATATTAGTGTATGAAATAATTCAATACCTTAATATAAATATAAAAATAATTCCTTAAGTAATTATTCACATTCTGAAGCAATACAAGTGCTCTAGACAACAGGTTTCATAATTCTGAGATGTCAAATGAGAAGACGCCACTTAAACTAGCACCCCATACTCCAGATTTCCACACGATCTCATCGTGATGAGTTTGAATTTGGATACAATCCACACGCTTCAGTCATGTTATAATACGGGTTATTAGCGGCAACAAGACTGGAAACCCCAACTCAACCGAAACAAAGATGACTGGGAGCTCAATACCATGATCAATCGGGTATCGTGACCATAATTTAAATTATAAGCGTTAATCTAAATATGCGAAGTAGTCATTTGTTGTTCTTGCTGCTGCCTTGTCCAAGTAGTGCACAAAGAGTAGCAGAGAAATCAAATGGCGTGAAGGCGTCCAAAACTTTGACGAAACTTTGTCCAATTGACTTTTGGCGAAAAAGGAAGTTGATGGTCCGTGGGTTTTAGGTCTATATTGTGGAAGAAGGACAGTTAAAAATATGAAAGTTGAGTGAGGACAAGTCTTGTAACTTCTTTGGCCATCAGAGGATATTTTCTTTACTTTAAAGAGTCTTGTACGTAGTCTGGCTGTGATGTTTGA
This sequence comes from Trichonephila inaurata madagascariensis, assembly GCA_019973955.1. NCBI lineage: Eukaryota > Metazoa > Arthropoda > Arachnida > Araneae > Nephilidae > Trichonephila > Trichonephila inaurata. Next base: position 511,979 of record BMAV01019626.1, read on the forward strand.
AACTAAGCAGTTACAATTAAGTTCCGGAATGAAGTGCTTCTTAATTAAATGGAAGGCGAGTTTACGTCTGGTTATTGCATCAGCATCGGTAAGGATAAGGCTATTGGAAAGTTAAAGGAAAATTTCAGGCCTCCTTGGCAGGGTTATCAGCCTGCTCATTGCCGAAAATGTCTACGTGGGCCGGTATCCATTGCAAACTGCAATTTCTTTGGGCTGCAGCTACTCTGTTGATAAGGGAAATTAGATTCGGTGTCAGTTGAGAGTTGCCCCTCAGAATCGCCTATAGTCCAGATCTTGAATCTAAGAACAGTAGATTGCTACTGTTGTTAAGTTGTTGTGGCTAATGCCACCTGTTTGAACCTTCCAGTCTGGAGTCTGATGCTCTAAACACTAGGCTACCCACGGCCTAAGATTGCTACTGAAAGTCTCAATTGCCCTGCTGTGGTAGTTATCGAAAGCTCCTTTAATGGCTACAAGCTTGCATGTAAAGTTTGAGGAAAGTTTACCCTTGGTAATTTAATAAATTCAGGTTCACATCATTTGAGTGAATAAAATAGATTCCAGCACCAAGGTCCATTATCAAGGTCAGAGTCAAAAGATCCATCCGTAAAAGCAATTATTTGGTTTTTGAATAAATTAGAAAGCTCATAGATGGTGTGGAGCTTTTTAAGTAATTATTTGCTTGATAATTATAGCAAATAAATTTAAAAGCAGCTTTTACTTGTGATGTTACTGAAAAAGAAATGAAGATTTTATTTTTGTTTTTCTGGATTTCATAAATTATGAAAAGTCCTTGTCTTATTTTAGGTAATTAATGTAAAGAATTCAAAGATGCATAGGAGGAATTATTTAAGAGTTGAATAAATTTTATATAAGTTTTAGCTTGTCCCTTGTTGTATATAAAAAGGATGAAAAAATTAAAAATATTACTCGATTAAAACTTTTTAATAAACTAGTTTATAGAATAACAATTAAAAAAATACCAGTTTCTAAGTAAATAGTAAAACAATTTCAATAGAAATAAATTAAATTTATTTTTAAATTCAAAAATGTTAAAATAAAATATGTATACACCCCTTATTAAAAAATTACACAATCCCAGTTTACATAAATACAACACATTACAAAACATTTCAGAGTCATGGAGTTCAGTAGTCTTTTACCCAATTTATGATTATAGCAAAGTCTTAAAAAGCTTATTTTCTTGTTTCTTCGAGAAATAATTATGTCCAGCCTCCCAATTCCTTGACAATGTGCATGATTTTACATTGTTGTTTTGTATGTTCCCTCCATTTCTTCACAAGTGAAATTAGTAAAAAGAACTAAATTTGATACTAAAAATCGGAAATTTAGAATTGATTATAGAAAAGATAGAATCAACATGCCTCTACTGTAATAACTGATGGTTAAACAAATATAGCAAAAAATATATAGCAAATATAGTTACATGAAGTTAAAGTGTTATTTTTTTAACTTTTATGCTCTGGTACAGAAAATAAATAATTTAATGCTTTCTTAAAGTAAAATGAATTTGAATTAACTAAGTTTTGAAAAAATTATGTTTTCTCATCTAAATATGTGAGAAAAATCAATTGTTTAACATAAAAAAATACATTATTTAATGTAAATAATCAATTTTAAGTCGGATCTTTTAAACTAACATAAATCTGAAACCATTTTAGAATTTATTTGAATAAATTATATTTCGCTTACAAAACCACACAGAACTTTTTTCACTCTAAATACAGTTTTTGAAAACTCTATAAGGGATTTCTTTAGAACTATTGCAATCGAAAATAACATTTTTCCATCTTTTAAAGTTTTCTTAAATTTTAACTTGGACAGAGATGCCTCTAACTCAGCTATAAATAAAATTTTCGGTGGTACTTGTCTTAAGTTTCATTTTTTATTTCAGAAAGAAAATTATATTTCACTATTAAAATATATGGGAAGTCAGAAAAACTATTTTTCTATTTTCAGCATTTCTAAAAAAGTCTTTTAACAAAATATGTCAATATATAATTTTGCACAAAAGTATATAGACATATATATCTCTGAAAATTGAATAACTATGTTCATCATTTCCTATAATTATAATTCGTCAGAATATTCTAAGATATATATATATAATAAAAATTATACTTAGATATATGTCTGGGTAAAATAATACAAAAACACATTTATTCTGAAATGTTACTTTTAATGTATTTATACTTAAGACAAAATATTGAAAAATTTCATTTAATAATATAAACAAAAGGAGTCTGTAAATTTATTTATTCTGAAATGTTACTTTTGATGTATGCATACTTCAGAGAAAATATTGAAAATTTTCATTTAATAATATAAACAAAAGGAATCTGTAAATTTTTGTAAACTTGGGAAAAGTATATTTTTTTCCGTGATCTAGATCCAATTTTGTGAAATTGTGTTTGTATGTTTGTATTCATTAAGAAAAAATAAATTTTTCTACAACATTTTTTAGGTTCTCAAAATATATAGTTTCTTTTGCGTTGCACACTAAGTAAATCAACACAATCAATGTTTATTGAAACGTATTAATGATCTTACTAATATTCTAAATTTAAATCGTTTATGAAAACTATTGAAATGGTTGATATATTATTCGTTTTGTTTATTATATATTGAAATATATATAATAATGATAATAATTACTAAAGGTCTACCTTCTACCACTAATACACAAACTTAAGATTTCAAACAATAAGTAAATATGTATAAATTCAATTCTCTTATATATAAATTTTTATCATAATTTAAAAATTCAACATCCGGTGCGTTAATATTTTGTGCCAATTTCTACTAAATTATATATTTTAGCTTCTATTTAACGGTATTTATCTCTTTAACAAAACGTCTTTACACTGAATGAACAATGGTGTTCTAAATTAAGAGAATTTTCAATTTTGGTTCACTTTATCCAGAAACATTCAGCAGATTTTAACTGATTGGTTATTAACGCCTTACAAAGCATGCTGATGTTTATTTATTGGGTCTGAGAGTGACAAAAAGTGGTTCTGGTTGTAACAGGAATATACATCATTGGTTTAAATTCTGACCTAGCAGGACAATCCATACGATGAATATTCCCACTTTTCAGGATTTGATGGTCATATATAAACGAATTTTGTTGACCATAAAAATATAGTGAGCCATTTTCACCACTTAAAAATAAAAATTGGACTCCAAGTGTTCCTTACTGTACCTCGCAGCAGTCACTGACCCTTTATCAAAATCAGAGATGTCTGTAAATCCATCCAAAAATTGTTTTCACAGAGCATCAATCATTCACTGTCAGATCGGTCTCTTTCTTGGATGGTGGAAGATATATAGCGGATCAAAGGGTCATTCCTGTTGAACCCACTTCTAGAATCAAAGATTCGGCAAAGCCTGAACTCATGAATAAGTACAGCAGTCTCCAGTCAATCCTTACTCCTATACCATAATAAAGGGAATTTTTCTGTCTATAGAAGCGATTAAGATGTAAACATCAGGTTTTCTTACTATCACATCTGTCTTTTGTAGTCTTCTTTGAACAATATCTCTTGAAACATAGGTTTCTGTTGCCAAATGAAATTAATGAAACAGTTAAAAACCTGCTGCATTTCTATTGTGCATGGTTTTAATTAACAAAAGTCAATCTTCATAAGTAGTTATGGCCTTTGAGCTACCTTTCCATTCCTTTTCTCTTTAGATGTGGTCTCAATCAGTTGTTTACATAAGTTTTACATGACAATGGATATTACATTAAAGTTTCTAAAAGTCTGCTCTTAGATGAAGTCTCCTAAGGATTTGCCACCTCATTCCATTAATCAAACGGTGGTGGTAACATATTTTAATTATTTGCTTTTGAATTTTACCAATTTTTTTTTAAAGTAAAGTAGCAGGGAAGTTATCTAAGTATTTTCTTCTATATGCACAGACCATACGCTTGTGTACACTTACATAGTCAACACTAAAAATTTGCGCTTATTTGGATATTAGTGTTATCTTTTGTTCAGAAATTTGGCTAAATATACAAACTGTCTTAACTTTGAACACCGCTGTACTTTTAAGTGGATACGCATTTAGCTAAAATACTTGTTTACAGCATTTTGAAAACATTTTAAATGTTTCTAATTTTAAACTATTTGCTTTAAAAAATAATACGTATGTCAAGTTTTGAGAATCCGTACGAAAAATTCGAATAAATTGTACTGTATCTATAGACACAGCTATAGAATCTGAATAAGCAATAAAGAACTACAAAAGGTTACAAAGCCCGGCTGGCCTAGATATATTAGCCCATGTTCAAAGCATCATGGGCAAGGTTATTCGACTGTGAACCAATTATTATATGCTAAAGGGGCATGATGTATAAGTGGGATAAAAAGCCAGGAACTATTCTTTGCTGGTCCTCCAGGGCTCGGACTATCCATACTCTTTATAGTTGTTTGTCGTTAAAAAATGGGGCGAAATATGTGATTTCCATAGCTAATTCAATTTTTCCCCACGCTTTGTGTTATTATTAATTTGATAACAAAATATATTCGGTGGGGACCTTAATAAGTATTGAAAAATTTTAATGAAGGTACTTTTATTCATTTATTTTATTTATTATTTGTTAATATTAAAATTTTAAATCAATTGTATTTAAAACAAAGATGAGTATGTGATTCAAATTTCAATTCATTTGAAAAGTATTTATATAATTTGTGTAGTTTTAAAGGGAAAGATTGTTTTGAAACTTGTATTATTTGATATTCTAAATCTGAATTTCAATGGATTAAATATGTGTTTTTAAATATCGACTGTAAGGCAATAAGAAATACACCTTAACGTTCAAACGTATCAATATTTATTTGTATATTGTAATTTCATACATTTTTAATTGTGTAGTAATATCTCTTTCTATACCCTACGGAGAAGAAAAAACTCAATAATTTCTCAGGCTCTCTTTTAAATCCATGATAAGTTGAATAAACAATGCGATCATGTCATTCATATTAATAAAACAACTTTTCATCCATTATAATGAACTTCACATTTTATGCATTTTCATGAGTATCGTGTATTACTTTGTTTACTCATTCAGTTCTTCATTCTAACAAAAATGGGGTTTTCACGAAATTGTAAAAAAAAAATAATAATAACTAACTAGTTTCAGAACGAAGCTTGATTTGAGATTTCCTTCTATTGTTATACAACTCATGCAAAATATGTTGATTTTTTTTCGAAATATTTTTCATTATAGAGAGTATTTGCTTAAGAAATATTTGGTAATTAGGAAAATGTCTTTTGAAATACTTTTTGCAAGTAATATAAATTTTCATTTATGATTATTGTTTAACTCCTGCAATATGTACTAGAGATTCACATTTATCTCTTATCATTATCACTTCATCATTCATCAAGATTAACATCTTATTCCTTTATAATTATGATTATCTGTGCACTCTTCTCAGAATATACAAAATGCATATCATGAACACACATGCATAAAATTTTTAGCTGAATTCTGATAAAATCTTGGGATCTTCAAATCCTGGTGAACTGTGTATTTAGAATAAATAATTTATGAATTAGTATGTATAGATCCGATTCTCTTTCAGCGCGCTTAATCTTCTCTAGCCAAAGATCATCAAAAATATCGATTATGTGTGCGTGAATATCAAAATCTTTATAAATTTCTGTAATAAAAATGTACATAATTTAGATGTTTTATGGAATACTGGGGGAGGCGTAACCCCTTTCCCCCCAATTCGGACCAACTCCTAGTGTACAAATTTTGCAACTATTCACACTCATTGCTCAAATTGCAAAACTGTAATTTACATGTATTATGTAATTCTATTTATTCATTCTTTTTTTCTCAAAATTCGTTCTCGGCGTTCCTCTTCATTTAACTTCCTCCCTGAAGCTGCATCGTAGAACACTTCATTGATGAAGTCCTCAGATTTTGATAAACCTGTAGCTCTTGTAGATTCCTGAAAAGTGGAGTACTTAGTTTGGTTGGTTGTTAATAAGTCTTTGTATGAGATAAAGTCATTCTTCTCACGCAACGATTCCAGTCCTGGCAATCGTTGCGATATTTTTCTGCGAGAGCTTACAATAATGTACTACCGCAACAGTTTTTGCGCCATTATTTGAAACGAAGCACTTAGTTGCCAATTCAGGGAGTACGACACATGTGAACTTCGGGGCTAACAACTTTGCAAGTTATCTTGAACATTAGCATTGTTACGATCGATCGTAATAAATTTATTACAGCATCACGAAAAACTTTTTTGCACAAAAACACCTTGTTTTTGTTATCTGTTGTCACAACTCTCTTAATTGATCAGCTGCTAATGTACAATTACACTTACTCGAAACATACAATATTAATATAACTTTTAAACAATTTCTTTCTATACAGGGATTAATTTTTTGAACAAAATTTGAATTAAACACACAAACAGATATCCAGTTTTAAATTTTTGTTAAGTTCTTCCTTTTCAATTTAATGGTTTTATTCTGATATAATATCATAAATGAAATCTACATGTTTTAGACAAAAATATAATTTTGAGAAACATATTTTATTTACAAAGGATTTCAATTTTATATATAATATTAATAGTACTTATTACTATTTCTTGCTATTATTAATGACACACTTTTCATGTCGAAATTCCTTTTTAATTAAATAATCCAGTCTGAGAGTACCATTAACATAAAATAAATCTTGAAGCCAACAAACTATTAATTAGATCATACAAGACTGGAAATAAAAATGTTATGATTCTCTTAAAGAAAATTTTATTGCATCTTCTTGAAAAATTATTTTAAAAAATAAATATGTATCTCTTCTTTGTCAATATCAATTTCATCTCGTTCGATGTTTCTTTCAAAACTTTATAAAGGGAACTTCAAGAAGAAATAATTAAAAGGAAACAGCCAGCAAAACATTGGTCAGATTAAAAGTGAAATGTTTATTATTGATCGGGTTTTTAAAAAGGGACTTGGGAAAAATTGTATTTTACAGGTGTTATTGAAATATTTTTGAAATCAATTGGATTGTAAAATGTCTCCAATTATTTAAATTTTAAAAATATACGAATTTTTGAATAAAATTTATTATAGTTCTGTTAATAAACTCACATTTCCTGAGTGGGTTGCATATTCTCTTTAAATTTCAGTCTTTTATTGAATACTATGTTTATTATTAAATGGAATTCTACAACGACTATGAAAAAGTATTGACAAATGTTTTGTCTACAAAAGAATTTAACAACCATATATTAACAACCATACCTGCAACAATGAGTTAAAAATCTCCTTATTTGAATGTATAAATTCTTGATAGTATAAATAATGAAATAAATTTTAGTTTTATTAATAAAAACTATACTTATTCAGCTTATTTCAAATAAGTATTGTAACTCGGTTGTTTAAAAGTCCAACAAAATTCAATTCACAGACTAAAAGACAATTAAAATTGTGAGTATGACAATGATGTAAATGAATTCTCCTTTAACCCAAATACGACTGAATTGAAATTGTTATTTTCATGTATCTATTTTAATAAATTAGGCATGTACTGTTAAAAAGAGAAGGTATATAAATACTTTCTAATATTTTGCGTTTTAATTTTATAACTGTATCTTTATGATTAAATGAGTAAGAGAAAAACATTGTAGCAAAAAGTCAAACTCATATTTTTCATGTAACTTTTTCCTCTCTTTTCTATGAATTTCAATGATTATATGACCATTTGTTGAGTAGAAAAAAGGAAATGCAGAGAAATCTTTTATTTCATACGAATATTATTTAAAGTCTACCTCTACAAAAAATAAATTGATGGAAAAATTTTTCAAAATTATTAGAAAATATTTTTGGTGGAAACTACGCACGTAAATAAAAATATATCAGTTATTTCTTTAAAATGAAACTATATTTTAGAAATCTTCAACTGCTTTGAATTGTGTTATAGAAGATTTTTTGTACTTTGAATAAAGGGGGTAATCTTTGCACACGTCTATTTAATTTATGTAATTTTTCATAATCCAAATTTATTCGGGATTGAAATTAGTCAATTTCTGAGCTGTGCATTGTAGTTTTTAGGACAATTTCACGAAAGACAACAATTGTATTTATAAAATTTTATCCTACAGATTCCTCTAAATTGCAAAAAATGACATCAGAAACGTTGTTTTAAAAATAACTGCTATCAAAACAAAGAATTTATATCACGCAAATGTTTTATACGTGTTGTACAATACATTTATTTGGTTACAATAACAATTCTAAATATAACGTCAAATATTCTTGAATAACTGAATTCGCAAGTATGGAACTATTTGTCATAAAATATTGCTTCAGAATATCAAATGTTACCAATTGATGTTGCTGATAACAGCGAATTTTATACTTGGTTTCGTACTTATTTCGTATCACGTATATTAATGATTTTATAATAGAAAGTCAGGCCAAAAGAGAAAGAGATTTCGGTATTTCACCAGACATTTCGGAGCATCTATTGTGCATTCTTTTGTTAAAAGAAAAACTAAAGCAATCTGAAAGAAATTTCTTTTTATTGGTATGATATATGTGTAATACTCGTGTATTAAGAAAGTCATCACTAATTTAAGTCCACGTGAATGAATTAAAGATCTGGAATTTTTTTTTTTTTTGTAAATTGATTGCTGTTATATGCAATTGGTAATATCTCCTCTAGAATTTTACAACGGTGAAAAATGAATGAGATAGTCATTTTACTACCTTCTTAAGACACATTTTTCCCAATATTTCTCAATTCTTGCAGGTATTTGATATTTTGTAGCTTTCAAATCTAGTGACCAACCAAAATTCATACAAGTTTAATTTTTGGAAAACTTAGAAAGATTTTGAAAAATCAGAGATACATAACATACTGATAGAAGAGGAAATGCTATCCTATTGAAAAATAGCTTAAGAATGAAAATCCATGAAGATTATCAGAATATTATGTGCAAATCATTTAGCCATATAAGTTGCATTGAATGTTGTCAGCAATAGAACTTTTATTGCAGGAAAGAACTAGTACACAAATATCAGCAGTAATATTGTGCGAATGTGTATAGGCTTTGAGAATCAGTATTAATCGCAGACGTAGCAATAGTTTTAAATGTGTTTTTATTCAACTTAAACAAAATATCAAAATAATTTTAACATTGAGCAGATTCTGTCCAATCTTGACTATATATCTAAGTTGCAAAAACATAAATATTTTTAATAGAGGGTTTACTAAGCTAACTTCGAATATGGTTCCAGTATCTTCAAGTGAGTTTTCTCTGGACCATCTGCTATTCCAATTTCACTGTTAAATAGTTAAAAGAAGAAGATTGGGGATTTTGAACCTCTACTTGACGTTTTACTAACTTCCGATGCCTCGTGGCACCTTTCGGTGATCCTCTGATACTACTTATATTCACTACAGTTCTGCTTATATAGCCATACACACTCTTATACATCACAACTCCTTCACAAGGTGAAGTTTTCATACCAAACTTCGCCATTAATTAGTATAAAGAGATTAGATTAGGAAGATGAGAATGACAGCTCGTTACAGTACATTCTACAAAGGAAATATTAACGTCTCATGAAGTTCAAAATTGATATATATATATACAGATCTCATCATTAAATAAATATATTAATTGTCTGCTGCAACCATCATGATTGAGCAAGCATAAGGTTTTTTGATGCTAATAGATAGTTTAGAGGCAAAAGTTTTATAGAAAAAAAATTAGCTCAACCACAACTCAATCAAATTATATGAAAAGTTGAATAATACCACAGATAGTATGTGCTGCATAATTAACAATGGTGCTGCTGATACGATTCGAATATGCAATACAGTCAGCTCATTGTATTTCTCATGTTTACAACTTGGCTTTCCAGAATCATCATAAGTATTTGGTAACAATCATCGCTTGTTGAAAAATACCACAGATAATATGTGCTGCATAATTAACAATGGTGCTGCTGATACGATTCGAACATGCAATACAGTCAGCTCATTGTATTTCTCATGTTTCCAGAATCATCATAAGTATTTGGTAACAATCATCGTTTGCACGAATATTTCAGTAAAAGACTTGTCGATCAGTAAATGTCCTAGCTTAATATAAACAGCTGCTTTCCGCATCCCAACCATTCGATACCATAGAAAATTTCTGAAGTTTTTGAAAGCATTGTGACAGGACATTATTAGTAAAATATTTAAAAAATTGTTACGGAGAAAATGAGAATAACTATTAAGAGCTTACGATTTTAGCAAGTTTGATGATATCAGTTGTACAGTAGAAAGATAAGCCACATGACCGAAATTGGCAATCATGAAAATTTAATCACTTGTATAATCAAAAGATAAAGAAATTTGCATCAGCAACTTCATGATTATAGGATTAATTTTGAGGTGCTTAGTTTTACCGGGGAAAGTTTTTTGAACAAACTGTTTTAAAACTTGCTTACAAATTGAATAAATTCCAAGTTGGATTTTTTTTATAACTGAGAAAGATATTCTGTCAAGATATCTGCAATGACCCCATATAGAGGTATTTAGAAAAGAAAACTTTTGTCCTGTTTTTGAGAATCGTTAGTCCAATTCTGTGAGGTTAAAAATGCTTAAAGTTCTTTAAAAGTTCAAAACTAGTGTTTGGTAATTTTTACATTATATCAAAAGAAGAGTTTAATTGACATAAAAAAGGTTTCTTATAAGAGAAAGGTAAAAGGCCTATTTTGTAAATATTATAGTTCAGACTATTTAGACTCTATTTAACATTTGAAAAAATGCACTTTTTGGAATATTTTATGAAGTACATTATAAAATTGCTGAATTATGTTTCTTGCGATGTTATCTTATCTGAGTATAAATACAATGAACATGGAGATACACTAAGCATTATGGAAATGAAAACAATTTTTGCGAGTTAAGCATTCAACAAATGGAACATTTTTTTTTTTTATTTTATGATTTTCTAAAACGGCTATTTTAAAAAATGCTTCTATATTTCTCTGCTTAAGCTCCTTTGAAATTCAAATATTCTACTACTACTAACCAACGCTCATTCTGAGCTGCCGAGCCATTAGACGACAACTAAAAACTTCTTTTCATGAATTCAAATAATAATAAGGTATCTTATTTCTTTTAAATCCTAGAATATGATAATTAACTTTAATAAAAATATTTTATTCTTGCAGCCGAAAAGAGCAATAACTTTAGCAAAAATATAACAAAAATTTCAAAGAATCGAAATTTAAGGAACTTTCCTTGAGATAAACGTAAATATATCATTTCATCAATTTCAACACATATTGCAATAAAATGAGAAAAATATCACTTCTAAATTTTTGCAACAAATATTCCCATTTTCTCTATCATCATTAAGCCGAAATGATAAATATTATCGAATATATATTCAAATCTCTCACTCATTATAGATTCACCAGTTCTTTCAAGTATCCTTGATAAATCAGATTAGAGGCTCAGAGGAAAAAGAGAATGTCAATGGAAAAATTTAATTATGTAACAGATCCTAATCTTCCGTTTATGCACCCTGAAACATTTTTGCATAACGGATATGGTAAAAACTTCAGCGTCAGCCTAATAATATAAGATAAAAGAAATTCTGTTGCTTTGGAAAATAAATCGTGAGCTCCCTTGAGTGGAAAACATATTGTTGCTCCTCCTCTGCAGGAGATGCTATCTGTATTTTGCAGTTCTTTCCACGTCGAATGAGTGAGTTTTCTGAAAATAATGGAAGCAGTATTTTAAGTAAATTAAAACTGTTCGGGCGAAATGTGTTACGAAAGAATAAGCAAACTAGTCTTCATTTCCATTTATGAAACATGTTCGTTTTTTCGCATTCGCCAAATTTAATATCTCTAAACTTATCTCTAAGCTTCATGCCTTATGACTATTATTCAAACTGTCCACTGAATGAAATGAATTGTTCGTCTATTTATCTCCAGAAAATGTACATTGAAACTCTGAAGTTAAAATGCATAAAATTTTGGATCATGTGATCAAGTTAAATTGTTTTCGCATCAATAAAAAAGTAAGTTTTAATGCATTTTTCGCATTTATAATGAAGAAGGTATGTAACTATTAATTTTGACTTTTTAAGACAAAGAAAAAAAGAAATAAAAGTTCTAGTTTCGTAAAAAAATGTGCTGAAGTATAGAGATTCGGGAAAACACTGACTAAATTAGTTAAGTAAGTTTTTAATAATATCGCGCTATGTCGGCTAGCATGCCCGAATAGTAAACCTAAGGTTGCGGGTTCGATCCCGGCTGGATTCAATAGATTTTCTAAATGCGAAAATCGTTGGCACCCATGTCATATGGTTATGTGACGTGCAAAAGATCCTTTAAGTACCAATTTGGATGCGGTATACTCTCTACAAAAAAACATCACGGCAATATTTAGTATACTACAAGAGCTTGAATTGAATAAATTGACTTTGGCAGTGGAAGCCGCCACCAGATGGTGGCACTAATGAAATGGCTCTCATATTTGGGGACTGGCAATATCTGTAAGGGCTATACATCCAAAATGCAGGTCATTTGAAAGGAAAAATAATATCGCACTATTAGACATTATGAGAGCTATTGGCGACGGACCTCGTAATTTTGAGCCACAATCAAGTGACGAGTATGACACCTGAACTGCATACTTCTACCACACCACGCCAATAGGAAAACTTTGTCCACTACAGATTTAACGTGTCTGCGCGGAGTGGGTCTTCAGTGATACGCCGGCCACGAGTTCGTGACCATAACTACCAGACTATCGCAGCCCCTTTAATTAATTAACTAGCTTGGCTTAACATTGTTTTTACAACACTATATCATGGTAATGTCCAATATACATTGGAAAAATACTTAAGGTTATATCTTTTTGATTTATAAATTCATAATCCTTTTCTTAAACCCTTTATTGCAAGTATACATTATATTCAAATTACAAGTATGCTTTCATAACATTACAGATCTGTAAAACAATAATGTTGCAAAATACATTCGTATATAATCCTTTTCTTAAACCTTTTATTCCCAGTATACATTATATTCAAAGTAAAAATAAGCTTTCATAACAGTACAAATTTGTAAAACAATAATTTTACAAAATATATTCTACAAATATTTTTATAGTTAATAATGTATTAGTTTGAGTAATTATTGTTAATGGGATTGTGTGTATCGTTTAAATTAATTGGTACTGAATTTTTCCTATAAAATTAAATCATACCAAACTAAGTTTTCTTAATCGATTAATTCTCTCATTAATTCTTCTCTCTTCTGGAATTCATATCCAACTTAATTAAAGGCAATCTCCGAAAGTCTTAATTTTTGCTTAACTCATATTTCATGCTATTCAATCAATACTTAAATGTCACCCACGCTACCATTTTGCACAAACTGGTAATTTTTTATTAAAATAAAAATATTCTTATTCTCTGCTTTCTGATTTATTAATCAGTTCAGTAAGGTTAATTCAGCGATTTTCTTTTTTTTTTTGCTTTATAGTTTCTAGAAGAAATAATTTTAAAAGCGATGGAAAATAGTTTTGAAAAAATAATAATTTCTTCTCGGGCCCTTTAATTACTATTAATCTTAAATTCACAAATTAAAAAAAAGTAGTTTTAAGCTTAAATTAAAATATTAAGTAGTTGGATTTTTATAAAGGTCGTGAATCCTTACGCTTAAGAGCTAATTACATTTTTGTATGTACCATAAAGAAACCAGTTATGCGCTTGAATGCTATTCTGAAAATAAAATTACAACTTTGATTGACCTTTTTTAATTTAATATATCTTATTAATTTTAAATGAATTGCGAATCTTCGGACAAAAAATAAAACTACTTTAGCTGATGTTGTTTAAACCCTTTATTCTAGATGGTATTAAGGACATTTGTGTCGTCTATAAACTTTAATGATCTTATGAATCTTTTATCATTTTCAACTCATATTTTTATTCAGTTTTTTATTTGTAAACGTTAAGTGTTGCCATTACGTCAATTAAAATTTCAAAAATTCATAACTATCCATTTTTTTTTATTTTTTGCCGTGTCTATATGCAATATCTTCTATTGCACATTCTTACATATTAATGTAGAGATTATTCAAATTTTTTAGCATAAGAGTAATTTTTTCTGCCATTAGTTAACCCTCCAAGCGGTCTGCACGTAAAATTCCGTCATTCCAGAGATGCTTTTTCTGCCTTCAAGCAAGATTCCCAAAAGCGGCCGAGTCGCATTCTGAAAAATACGGCTCAACCGCTTTTGAGAACCCCACCTGAAAGCAAAAAAATATATGCGGTGCATTTTTGAAGCATCTTCAGAATGGCAAGACTTTAAGTGCAGACCGCTTAGAGGGGTAAATTGTAAAAAGATTTTAAAATAAATATTTAAAATAGTAATAGTTTTAAAAATCAACCTATTTTTATAGTAAGACTGATTGTACGCTCTTAGATGATAATTCTACTAATTTAAAGCTAAATCAAATGCCAAAAATTAAATAAGGATCTAATCCTTTCATGTGCATTAAAATTATCTTACCCTTATATTTTAATTTAAAATTACTCCCTAAACATAAAAAAGTGTAGAAAAGGAGATGGATAGAACATAAATTGAAAGTTAACAGCTTGGAGCTCCCTCATTTTGATATTTAAAGTGTATGTTATATCTTTAAAGTGAATAATATTTGTACGAAAATATTAAAATCTTAAATCCATTATTTTTCTTCGGACACGAGTACTTAATAAATTTTTTATATGACAGAAGCAAGAATATATAAGAAGGAAATAACTAATCCACTGTGACCTATTTGTTAAAAAATATTATAAAATGTTTTCCACGAAGAATGATGGAATTTTTGCATTTAGTTGCCCTAATATTCCTACTGATTATTCGAATATATAGATGAAATTTTTCCTTCATCAGAACACTGTGTATTTTTATTTTACACACTAATTCAACAAGAATACCCAATTAATACTAAAACTTCAGAAATTAAGCATGTTTATTGGAAAAAATAAAATAGATGATTTCTGTGTGGATTAAAATTGTGAGAATCACTCAAAGATTCAAGTTCACTTATAAATAACAAAGAATGGTGTGTGTACTTAGGATGAAGGAATTTTATGAATGTAAACTATACAATTATAAAATTTATATAAATGTATAAAATGTTACAAATAGTTTATTATAACTTGATCTATGTACTTCGTTCTCGAATAGTTACTAATGTATAGTAATGATTTGGTTATTTTGTTTGAAGCTATTTGATTCTTTGAATAATATTCTAATTTTAACACAATTAATCTTCGTAAGTCTGTACAACACTTTTCCAATGTTATTTTAATGTTTCAGTAAAGTATTGGCGTTAAGAAAAATCTGCTAATTCTAACTTTTCTAGTATCTCACGTTCTGGTTGAAACCTCTTTCAGCATAATAATCACAGATCTTAAATTATTTTTCAAAGTATTGATAAATAATTATTGATATGACTATATTAAATGTTAAACATGTAAAATGATTGATATGATAACTATCAGAGATTTAGAGATTGACCATTCTTGTCATCAATCATTTACAAATGGACGATAATCATTTATTGGGGATTTTTAAAAAGGTCAAATCGTGAGCTTTATGTTATATGCTAGTCGTTATTGTAATTATCATTGAAATATCGGAAAATTCTAGTTATCATTTATTTGAAAATTTGTGATACAATAATGCTTAACTTAAAAAAAACAAACTTTTCCATCCGTAGTTTCTTTGTTTTTATTGTAGATTTACTGCTGTAACGTAAGATATTTAAACTAAATAAACATACTCTGGGTTTTCAAGAACGAGTTTTTAGTCTCAGCTAAAATTGTACTTTTAATAATGAATACAAGTTCAATATATCTGGTTTATTATCTAGCCTATTTAATATTCTATAAATAAATGAAACTTATTTTCGTTGAAAAGATGACATGTGTGAATAAATAATCTTTTAATATTACCCAATGTTTTGAAAAGAACAAAATTTTTAGTTTGCATATGTACTTTCAAAGTAGTTATTAGTCATTATCAGCGGGTTTCTTATTGTTTCACACCTACACAGTTGGATTCAGTAATTTTTTAGTGTTATTCCTAGAAGAAACACTTTTGAATATAACTTAGCTTAACAAAGTTTATGCAATCTCAGCAAACGTTTGAAAAACTTGAAATTGTTTTTGTGTAAAATAACAATTTGATATCTGCACAAAGCAAGGAAATATTCTTTGGAGGTTGCTATATGGACTGATATCGTATGCAGAATACGTTCTTCAAATATGTGTTACAAAACCCTAATTGAACTTGATTTCAACCCAAATCTGTTTCTAAAAATGAGGCATAATTTTCGCTCATCAGAAATTACTTGTAAAATTACAGAAGACTTTCAACTGCATTTATTGATACTATATACTGATATTTAAATTTCATTATTAATTTATTCAAATGTGATGCCGTGTTTGTTTTAAGCATTATAATAAACATATATAAATCACTTTAAAAGGGATACTGGCTCTTTAGAAGTAGTAGAGTTGTTAGGAAAAAATAAATTATGTTAAAATAATTTTAAAGGTCAAAATAAAAGGCCCCTCGAACCTCACAAAATTTTTCATATTACATTTAAAATATATTGATTAAAAACATTGGCTCTTGAAGTTTTGTGATGTATTTAACATAAATATTATTTTCCCTGCTACATTATTACATTTAACTGTATTTACCTTTTAAAATTTTACATATTTTCTCCTGAACTCCGAGTAAGTAGTTTCTGAAAGTAAACTCTTCTTCTTGAATCTGATCTTGCATATTTTAGAAATTTAAAAATGTATTGAACGGGGATTGAGCTATGATAATTATGATAGCTATTAATTAAAGCTATAAATAATTATCTTTTTGTATGCATCGATGACATACATATTTAAGAGAGTCAAAGTTCTATAGCTTAATAATAAATATATCTTATGCTTTTAAAAAACATTTTAACAACAGTTGTTTCTTTCTGTATAAACCATTGATGTGTATCGATTCATCTCAGTAAAACATCATAACTACTTTTAGAAATCACAATTTCATTGTAATTGCTTAGTTTCATTTTCCATATGCATACCACATAAGTCAACATATATAAACGCATTACATATATAACAGCCTTTGTGTGATACAGAGTATTAATATTCGATAAAAATTATTGATTGATTGTAAACCTTAATATGTTATAATGATTTTTCAAAAAAATAATTTTTTCATCTTTTATATATATATATAGTCTTATTCTCTACAAACAAGAGATAACATCCAACAATCACATTCGAAAAATACATAGACAGTAGGAAAATCACACAATGAAGGACATATGAGAAACCGAAATTAAAAATTATAAAATGGATGCTGCAGTATTATAAACATTGCTGTCTTAGGACAGCTAATATATAAAATAATTTATATAAAAGTGGGGTTGAACATGTTTTTTGGCCAGCCAACTTTCCCCCTTTATGTAAATAATACTGAGCAAAAACCTATTGAAAGTAATGGATAGGAATATCTAAATCCATTACAAGATAGAGGTAACTTACCTAAAAATTGCACTTAAAAATGCAGAGCCCACGCTAAATCTGAGTGCAATAAATAAGTTATTGCCAGATTCTAGACCCTAATGCAGATATATATAAAAGATGAAAATGATGAGATCTCGTTTGTAGAGAATTAGACTATATATATATAAATTTGGGGGGGGGAATAGGGAACACAAGAAAATTAATCAAATTATTTGGAACTTCAGCTGATTTTGTTTGATATTCGAAAATTATTATTTACATTTTTAAACAAAAGACTAAGGAATATAATTTAATGGCTTACACAGTAATCTTTCCTTAATGCTACACCTGATAATTGAAAGTTTGAATCAAGTGGGAAAAACTACACAATTTCAAATAATTCATTTCTTAGGGAATAAAATTTGATAATTCTTAAGATTTAGAACTATTTTTGCATTTGTAATTACAGAGCTTCCTAGAAGGATTCTGAGTAATTTTAAGTGAAAAGAAAGCTTTTCTTTGCTGTATAAAAATAATTATATTTCAAGCTTTTTTAAAAAGATTAAATAATAATAAGGAGGAGTGAGATTAACAATATTTAAAGTTTTTAATTACAAACATTCTGTTTCCTAAAACTGTATAATTATAATAATTTGAAATATTGTTTAAGAAATTATAATTTAGTATAAAATAATGTATCCTTTCAAATCTCTTTTTACAATTCACTCATATTATTATAAAGATTTTTTTTAAAAATCAAAATAATTTTATTGAAAAGGATATAAGTTTATATAAAAATTAAAAAAATAATAAAGAACATTAACAGTCTGCAAAATTATTTGTTTTTTCTAACTAAAACTTATTTCAAAGTAATTTTAAGTTCAAAAAGAATTATCTCTTAAAAATTTCAGTTACTGTTTTTCGGAATCTAAAAAAGAAGACAAATAAAAAAAAGACATTTTATATCAATTTTAATTTATTTTATAATCGTTTTATTGTATTTTTGAACCCTAATTAATTAGAAATAATCATACTAAACTATTAAAGTTCACATTAAGAGCTAATTCAGAAATATAAATGTGCTTTCCCTATTGTAAATTTTTCACGAACATTAATTGCTTAGTTAATGGTCAAAATTAGAAATATTTTTTATGATTTAGAATCACACACACACAATTTGTGACTAATAATTAAAGTCTTAACATAAAAATTTTAATTACTCTCTCTCTCTCTTTATGTTTTTATTTAAATCTTATAAAACAACTAATTAATGTACATTTATCTGATGTTTATTTTTACATCAGAGTCTATATTCATCATGAAGCTTTTTCGAAACTACTCAGAACTGAAGTACTCCTTCAACGAAGAAAACACCTTCCAGATAAATAAAAAAAAGTTAAAGTAAATTTATTCTTCGTTTAAAATTAAGCTTATTTTTAGATAGTAAACTAAATTAAAAGAAAGCTTTAAATCTAAATTTAATTTAAGTTTGTATTTAAAAGTTTTCAATTATGTTAATATACTAATTATATAAATTAAAAATTAACTACGAATAGCTGAATATTTCTAATTAAAATTAATATACCTTAAAAGAAAAGTTTTAAATAAGAATTTAATGAAATATGAAGACTAAAAGAACATATTTCAAATAGTAAACTTAAAATTCATATAATTTAAATTGTAAGAAAAGGTTTATTCTAACAGGTGGCATATTATTGAAGTTTAACAGAGTATATATATTCTTTCAATATAAAACATGAAAGACACCAACATTAATTTTCTTTATAACTTACATCTGGAAATACTTGGCTGAATTTTTTGTGAAGCATCTGAATACCAAAAAAGTACTAAGAAACTTATGTATATTATATTGTAAGAACTTCATATGAATAGCATTATAAACTGAATAGATACTAATGTAATAAGAAACATAAACCAACTGAAGAATCGCCAACGTTCTTAAAATTTTTGGAAAGAAATATTTATTTTTTTAGACTTAATGAACTAATAAAGAATTTTAATCATGTGTGTTTTCTTAAGCTATATAAAGGGGGAGGGAACATTTTTGTAGAACTATTTTTAAATATATCTGAAAAATGATTATTTTCATTCATAAAAATAGTTTAATTTTTACCAACAATTTTACGCACACACTTCACTGGAGTTATATAAACTGAAGAATATTTTCTTAATTAAATAGTTTTAGATTATGACACAAGTGGTTTTACTTATACCTGTATTTGTATATTATATATTTCATTTTAACCTATAACATACTGAAATTAGTGGTGTACTTTTATCACATAATTGTAAACAATGTTTTAAAGCCATGTGTTCTCACGAATTGATTCTGCACTATTTGAAAATGAATCAAATGCTTTTTGATTTCCTAGATAAATAGATTAATTTTATATTGTGTGAGAGAGCAAGGTATGTAAGCTTGTGAAAATTAGATAGGTGGTAGATGTCGATTTTATAACTGTCTCACTGAAGAGGTTTGTGATTTCATTGGAGCATAGACTAGTTTGTGCATGAACTTCGCCAACAAAAATGCCATGTTTAGCGTATAGCCATAGTTCGAGTAGATAAAAGTAATTTGTGATTGTGTTTTAGCTTAAATGTGTAACAATGTATATCTTGAAATTGTTTGTGTGTTTTATGAATGGAAAGGGGAATCACAGATAGATTGTCAAAATACAGGAAAGTTGGGTACTTAAATTTATTTGATTAAGCTGGTAAAAAAAATTAAACTTCTCAGTTAGTCTAAACTAATAAAAATTTAATACATTACAAACAAGTTTTAATGAAATTTCATCCTTTAATTACACTTGATCGAAAGAAGAGCTTTTTATTTTTGTTGGCTACATATAGCTTATATTAGAAATTGCTGAGATGTCTTCTGAGCCACAGATTGGAATTTATTTCTTAAACATTGGCTTTAAAAAGGACACTAATTGAAATTTAATATTCACAAAAACAAAATGAACACATGGAACCAAAGAAGATTTTTTTAAGTTTTAATGGGTGTTGAAGTCATTGTTTGAATGATAGAAGAATGAGTGGGCAATCACCGAAGTGTGATGCTTTGAAAGAAGAGCAATAACTTATATTTTGAAATTGTGATGATGATGCTGCATGAAAAAAAAACAATTCTGACCTTCAATGCACTCCTGTTTTCTTCTCCACCCAGATCAGAACCTTATTTCTTCTGTGGCTCCCCTGGATCTTGAGAATGCACCGTCCGGCCAAGATAAGTGCCCGCCTCAAAGCATCCCCCTTTAAGACCTCTGCAAGACGGTCCTCCTCTCGCTTGTCTGTGCCCGATCTCAAAGAACGTTCTTCTAAGAGCCTTCTGGCCAACGTTCTGGACATGGAGGACGACTTCAGGCTACAGCATGGTCAAAATAGCAATGCCGGTGCCTCTTCTGCCATGACGGCTGGTGACTCATCGTGTGGCTATGTCCAACTCATTGGACCCAGTGTTGAGGGGACCCCTACAACGCTACACGGAGCTTCTGGTGCAACAGCAGCAACAACTGCAAACCCAACCTCTTGCCTGAGCTATCAGAGGGAACTGTCGGCAATCTTACGCGAGATCCGCTTCATCACCAAGCGAATGCGCGATGACGATGCAACCCAAGACATCATTTCGGAATGGAAATTCGCAGGAATGGTAGTGGATAGATTGTGCTTCATCCTGTTCACAGCCTTCACTGTCATCTCGACTTGCGTGTGCCTCTTTTCGGCGCCTCATCTTATGGCCTGATGACAGGACCACGTAGAATTTATTCTATTTGAAACCAATTTTCTTAATGCAATTGTTCTTTGAAATCTTATAGAAGAATTTTCTTTTGTTTGGAATTTTTTGCAAACTTTTTCTCGTAAAAAAAATTATTATTTATAAAAAAAAATGTATGTTTGCATACATTACGTATCCATACAGTATAATGGGTGCATATTTAGTATTAATCTACGTAATGAAAATTAATTAATTTCTGTTTGAATTCAAACCTTTTTTTTTAAATGGGGGAAAATTATTATGTTTTCATAATTTATAACTGCATATTTGTCTTAACTCTCTAAAATTTGTATTTAATGTTTGACGCTTTTATAAATTTATCTATCAATATTTCGACGAGCTTTTCTTAAAGAACACGTGATCACATAATGTATGAGCTACAATACGATACACGGGGGGCATATACACCCTGTGTTTTGAGTTCAACATATATTCATTAATAGTTCATTCTATAAAATTTCAAAAATCGTTCTTTGGTTTTTATCTTCTACAAAAAAATAATTTCATAGCCCCCATTCATAAAAGTATAAACAAAAACATTTACAAAAACATTATATACTTTTTATTAAATGAATATTTCTATTTTAGAGGAAAAGCATTTAAAAATTTGGATATCTAGAGTATGAGGTAAGGAACTATCAATTCAATAAGAGTTTAAATTTTTTGAGAAGTTTTTATACTGTAAAATACAATTAAAACTAAAAAAATTCTAAAATTTAAGCATTTTGAAAATTATTCAACTATTTGAATAGAAATATCAAAATTTTAAAAAAAATCTGGTAATACTGTCTGTTTGTATTGTTAAATAATCGCTTTACTTGCCAAAACGTAAAGTATTCAGCCTTTAAATAAAAATTAATTTCCCTTTAAATTTATTTCAGAAAAACTCTCAGTTTTTACTGATCATATAAATGTAGTAGATACAATATTGACACTGCCATTATATAGTACTACTCCATTCTACAAGAGAAACTTCATTACTGATTATTTATTCATATCTTTAAAAAAACACAAAGAAAGCTATTTGTGACGGATATGTTTGAATTATGAAAGCTTAACAACAATTAAGTATAGAATTGAAGTGTTTTTCCTACATAAAATGCATGATAAAGCGTTTATGATATTTGAACTCTAACAATATTTTAATATTTATATATAGATATATAAAGTGTTTTACTAATGTGTATTAAAAATATACATCCAATTAAATTATTAATGGTGATAAAATTCAACGCAATAAGAACTTCGTACACAACATTGCATATTTCGACTAGGGAATTATATATACATATATATTTAAAACAAAGGAGTATGCAAAAAATACCCAATTAAAAGTTTTAATTAATATTTAAAAAAAATTGAAATCCTTTCGGAAAGTATTTGAAATATTAAATACATATTAATTTTTTAACATAAAGAAGCAAAATCTTTAAATTAATTCTATTTGATATGTATATTTAATATCAAGAGATTTAAAAAAATACATCCTGCAGGCTGTTAACATAGATGGATTTATTGAATGTTTTGGTAAGAAAAATGTGTATATGCATAGAAATATATATATATAAGAGAATAAACACAGAAGGTGCTGAAAAATATATATTGAAGTGCAATTTTCCCTAAACTGTTTTGTCCGTCTACTTTTTTATACTCTCACTAAAAACTAAAATACATTATAAAAATCTGCAATACTTTAAAACCTCTTTAATGCAATCATCTCTGAATATTTATATAACTTTAAATACTTAAAAATATATAAAATCTCAAATAGCAGGAAATATGCAAAGAAATTTATCATTCCAATTTTTGTTTTCAAAATAATGGGATGATATTTCAAATTTATTTTATAAGTCCCCAAAATCTTCTGTTGATTTATTTTTAAGGCCTTTATTGAAAAAAAAATTTTTTAAGAAAAATTATTACGTAGCTTTGAATTTACTGTAAAGCAAAATTTTGAAACGTGTTTATATAAAGGCCAATAAAATTTTTAGTAAAAAAAATATTCGGATTAATATTTTTTACCGAAAAAATTTTCTACGGGAATTTTAATATAATTAATTCATAAGGCACAAAAGATTATTCAGATTTTACAAAAACTTTTCATAAAAGATATATTGGACAAAATTGCTATTAAATTAAAACACTATTGCTATCATATTTTAAGGAGCAACTAATATTATTATGACGATACATATCGAAAATTTAAAGCAATACGTCAGTATATTAAAACTATATGTACATAAAAGATGCATTAATTCTAGTAACAATTTACAAGTAAGAATATATTTGAAAAACTTACATTAAGATAAAGTATAATATATGAATAATAAAAATGTTTTGATTCGAAAATAATAACTTGAAACTAAATGTATATTTGGAGAATTTATATCATTTAAATACATATCTATTTCTGTGTACCATACAAATAAATATTACAAAACTTATGATATAGATTGCTCAACTTTTTGATGTGCATATCACATAGTTTAAAATGAAAGTCATTTACATATTCATGAATCTTCTACTTATAATATACTCATGTCTTAATTTATTAAATAAATAATTTTCCCATTTATTCATATGAAAATGAAAAGCTTCATTTATATATCAATGATAGCAGTCAATACACGAATAGTTTTAAATGTAAAATGTTATATAACTGTTTAAAGAAGAGGATAAGAAATTATATTGAACATATTTGTGTTGAAGAATTTTCAAATGCAAATGCATAGTAATACATTAGTTATATCATGCTTTACAAATATAGTACCTATTAATATGAATTTTTAGAGGTTTAGAAAGTTTGTAGAAAGATTTTTTCCATATATTCTACTCAGAAAGGCTCTTAATTGTGTGTAATAAATATTTCATAGCTTTAATGTAGCATAATGTGAAGTACTCTAAGGGAGCATTTCTAGGTTTGAAGCTTCAAAAATCAATTATTTCTTAAATAAAATTAATGTATCCTGTATTTAAACAGGTTAATGATTAACTAACATTTAATTTACTCTGTGTTTTCCCAAGAGAATTTTAAAATAACTTAAATAACGTGATTACTATTTTTTTTCTTTTCAAGAATTCAGCAATTTTAATCTTAAGCAAAGGTCCTAGAGTTTGTATTTTCTTGACTACACATTATAGTATTTATTTTTTCTGTCATATGTATGTATAATTTGTTCATTTATTGTTTGTTTATTATAATTTGTATCTATTATTTTATACTGAATATAGAGTGGTTGAGCTTATTTTAAAATTACTTATTTTATTATTTAAAATAATTATCTTTTACTGGATAATAGTACATTAGATTCATCTGATACTTCATTTTGATGTTCATATTTCCATTTCGTCATTCAATTAAAAAAGTCATTAGGTTATAAATACAAAATTCACTATTTTGAAAAGAGTAAACGAAAAATAATTCTAATATGAGTATTATTTGTATTGAATTTTGAATATATTTTAATACTTTTTACAATACATAATATCTATGTCATTTGACAATTAATAGCAGTTTTTTTCAATTGCGGAGAGTATCCTCTCAACAATAAAATTAAATATTACATAATTATAAAACAGGCAGGATTTATTTAAATTTAGACTGTATGACAAAAACATTTGTATAAAATTACCTTCTAGTCTCCAAAATCTGCAATTAATTCAAATTTAATTGTTTTTCATAGATTATATAAATTAAACGCAGTTTAATGTTTCAAAGAAAACTTAATGAAAAGGGCTACAGACAGAATTGTTACAGCATGCCATCTTTCTTTTTATTGATTACATGGGCAAACTAATAAACAGTTGAAAAAAATTTTTTAGTGAAAAAAGTATTTCATTTTATTAAAAAGAATCTGTTTCCACTTTTATATATATCAATACTAAAATCTAATTAATGAAACTAATCCACTGAATTAAGATTTGTAAAATAAAATCTCTGACGGAATTCTGAAATTTATACTTAACCTTTATTTTTATGTATAATCCTACTTTTTCAAAAAGAAAATTAAGACATTCAGTTTTAATAAATTATATTTTTAACAAAGCTCTAATTTAACTTGGAAGATTTTTTTTATTTTTCTGATACAGCGATTTTTAAATATAAAGCCAAGTTAATCAAAATTTACTCTACTTAGATATTTGAGATTTTCAAGTTAAACATTGCATTAAACATTGCATATTTGAGTATATTAAATATATGTTAATAATTTAGTTTAATATGATTTTACGAAATGATTCAGACATTTGTAATTGTTACTTCCCTTTTAAATTTTTACAATTTTTAAATTTTTTAAATTTTTTTTTCCTTTTTCTAATGTTAATTTAAATATATTTATTATTATTTTTAATTAATATTGATTTTTTTAAAATATTTTAACTTTTGTATTTCCACATTTTTTTTCACTCGTATCTTCTTTTGTTTTTCATTTATATTTAAGAGTTCTCCTTTTTTTTACTGTTTTTCTTTCAAAGTTTTCTATAAACATTTTCAAAAACATTTGTATTTTAGTTTAACCGAATCTTCGAGTAAAATAGATAGAGAAAAAGACCAACACACGGGAAACTATCATTTAGAAATCTTGTATTTCTTTCGTTATATGGCAACACGTTTGAAGCTTCAAACAAAAGAAATCGTTCCTCCGTCTTTTGAATTCAATTCAATAATATTAATCGTAATCTTACTGTCATGATTCGAATTTAAATCGTATTTAATCCACTATACGTAGAACTAATCTGAACTGGGTAGCAAACCAGTTACTGTTTGCCTGTTACTTCGGTATAATTCTTTTACTGTCTTGAATATAACTGACATTTTGATTGTTAGAATCGTTCATCGACGAAAGTTCATGAATGCGTTTTGTTGGGTATTATAGGAAAATGTGTAACAGAAATTTTGTATTTTTGCATAATAAAATCATATCAAAAAAACTCTAGACATTTTATTATTTATTTGAAATACAATCCATTTATCTATTTATTTAACCGCAACATGATTTAACAGTTATATGTTAATCTGTGAATCTGTTTAACAATTTATTTTGTAAGATATATATATATGAAAGCAAATAAATTAGCCTATTTTGGTTTTGAAATGTATATTATAAGATTTGTCAAATTTTAGCGACATGAAATAGAAAATGGTGCTTGCTTTTATGCAATTGTTAGTTAGTTAAATTCATTCTTTAAGTGCGTAATTATATTTTTCACATAAAAAAGTGATTATGTGTAAAAGGTCATATATTTTCAATTTACATTTTTTTTTTAGTTCTTTTTCATATAAAAAGTAATTGAGTACGGGGATTTAATATATTTTTATTCTCTTCTTACCTTGTTTTTGTTGAAATGGATTACGTGATTATATTTTCATTAGGTTATATATGTATTTAATTTTCTTGCTAAGTTTAGTGTAATTATCACAGATTTTAAAGAATTACTATTATAAAGAATTAAAAAATAATAATTAATTTCTGTCCATATTCTAATGAAATATAATAACATAAAAAAATTAAGATACAATTTTCTCTGTAATTTAATACTGGGTTTTATTTTCAAGAAACTTTAAACTGAAAAGAAGATTGTCACTTATAAAAGGTTAGAACAAAATAATTTTTTAACGAAATTTATGCTCTGAACAAAAGAAAATTATTATTTACTTCCTCTGATTATATAATGCATATATTCTGACTGTAAATTTTGTAATAAAACTTACTAATTAAAATAATAAATCGGTATAGAGATGTAGGGAAACTCAAATGGAATATTTATTAAAACTTCAAATAAATCAAGCTCGATTTTTCAAAATTTTTTGAAAAAAAATGATAAAATGTAGAATATAAATTCATCGAATTAAATAGATTTATCTTAATTTGTGTAAGCTGAAAAATGATTTTACTTCAGTATTCCGGGGAATTCTATATTTTTTATTGTTCTTTGTCCAGTATATTTATTAAATTGAATCATAATCAAAAATTTTCCTTTTTTTTGTTGAACAAACTCTTACCAAAAAAGATAATTTTTAACGTGCTTAATTTCATTCTCATCTTTCTGTAACTATTTTTTTTTCTTTTTCCATTTATATTCATAAAAGAATTCGAATTCGTAGTTTCATTGTAACTAATTGTTATGTTATTAGAACTAATTAGTTTTTATAAGTCCTTTTTCTCATGTATTTAAAGGGACTATTTTTCATTTACTGTAAAATTTTTTCTCATATGATTTATGCTATGATGTACAAAATATTTTAATGGTATATCATTATTTTAATTTTGAGATCATGATAGGACGTAAAATAACTTAGAAGTAAAGTTGTTAAATATTTCCTATGTGATGTTTATTTTTTAAGAATAAAAGAAAATGCTTACATTTTTATAGAAATTGCAACTTTGATACTAAAAGTGCACATATTGTTTCATAAATCATCTGATTATATATTTCAGTAGCTATTGTATAATTAAAGTTATATGACTTTCTCTCTTGTTTTCACAGTGTATTTCTTTCTAATGCTTAATAATATTGCCAAAACCTTTTCTAAAGAAAATTTTGTTTCTATTCAATTATATAAAAATAAGATAACTTTTAAATATATTTACATAGCATATATGTCATTTTCTTTCATAACAAAAAGAAATTTTTGAAATATCCCAATAGAAAAAATGCAGCTGTAAAGTTCAGAGTAAAATGCAAACATTAAATGTCTATTGAATAACAAGATCAAGAATCTAAATTACCAACAATTTTGATATTTGAACTCAATATTCTGTTGTTTTTTTTTAATCCAAAATTTACAGACTTAAAATTTTTTTAGGTTTATCTTTAGTACTGAGACTTAAAACCAATTAAAATTTCAAATAAACAAAAAATTACTTCAATCTTTTATTATTGATTTCAAGATATATTTAACTTTATAACTTAAACTTGCACACAAATAAAAACTATTTTATTTATCATTTTTTATTTAATTTAATTTTTTGAACCACACACTTAACTCTATTTCAGTAAAATCCCCGTTTATTTGAATTTTTGCTTATTTACTTATCAATAGCATTAATTTGTGCTGCAATTGTCATATATTTTTGCCTTATAGTTAATAACTGACATGTGTTTTTATTTTCTTACATAAACTGTCAAAATCCAGATTTATTGAAAATATTTGCAATTTCATTTCATATTCTGCGTTCATTTTATATACTTTGTTTTTGTTGCCACAAACTTTGAGAAAAATAGTTTTAACTTAAATACATTGTTCAGAACGGCATTAAAATGTTGATAGCCATGTGAGAAACTTAAGCGTATTCTGCAAAGTTGCTTCCTAAAATTTAAGAGCTGTTCCCGCTTACATTCAGATTTTAACGTCGAATATGTTGATAAATAAGGTGTTCCTTTTCCTTTATCGACAACCTTCTGATTTATCCATCCATGCTTGATTTTCTTCTGAGAAATATTATTTTACAGGAGTTAGGTGTTTTGGTTTTAAAATATTCTTTTATAGACGGGGTTTTTTCTTACAAATGTAAAAAGATGCCTTATTGTATAATTTTTAAAACTGTCGTCTAAATCCAATTCATTACATTCCACTTAGTTTTGAAAAACGTTATATTAACGATTATAAGATTATTTTGCAGAACCCAGGGTCATAAACAGCAGAATATTCACAACCTATGTAGTGTATATGTTACCGTTAAAGTGTGAAAACCGTTAATTCACAGAATAACTGAACAAGTCCGTTGAAGTATTTAAAATTATTGAATTCTACGTTTTAACTAAGTATTCTGTAGAATAATGATTACTTGATCATATATATTAAAGTACGAAATACAGCACTCGAAAGTTCTTTGAACCGATTCCAGCTGCTTTTAATCAGTTTTGAACTTCTCACAGCTGCTTTGCAATAACGTGTATGAGCGTGTACGCTTCATTTCATTGCTTATAAATGTATTGCTTTAGGCGGTGTATACATGTTAGCGTTTTATGTACATTTTGGATTATTAACAAATATTCTTGCAACCTGTTTCCAAGCAATTATTTGTGTAACAAGTAATATAAAAAAAATTTTAAGTCAATACCTACTTAGATCAACAAAGAATATTTTATTTTAGCAACTTTTTATTAAATAATTACAATTAAAATATAAATATGTATGTACATATAATAGAATCACAACATTAAGTGGTAATTAATTTTTATTAATTATCATTTTAAAGTATCTTATTGTCATCTAGAACAATCGTGTATATAAAATTTCTGTTCAATTGAAGGCTTTAAAAAATGAGGGAAAAAAACCTTTTCAAGTTTTGGCACGTCGCCAAAATGATCACTAAGTCGCCAACGTGGCTGTAGTGTGGTGTGTGTATTTGTAATTCTTTAAATAATTAGTTTTAATCAATTAATTTTTATTGATTATAATTAAATTATTGTATTGCCATCCAAATAATCATGTATATAAAATTTCAGCTCAATTGAGCACTTTAAAATGTATTTTATTAACGATCGAAAATTCCATCAAGATAAATAAATAAATATATAGAGATCTGAGCTAATAGTAGGCATTGAAAAATGGGAGACCTGGATGGGAGTAAATAAGAAATATTCAATTCGAGATATTTGAATCTTTATTCAATAAGTGTGGGACAACGAAAAAAAGTGCTACACCACTTACTCGAGAAAAATTATTAACTTTAATAGCAGAAGTAAAAAGTACTAAAACAGCACAGAAAAAAGTACCACGTGACTATTGATTACTCTAGCATTATGTGATATCCTTGAAGTTCAAGAAGTAGAAAAGTTAATTGTAACAGTAATATAGATACAAAATATTTTCTTTTTTTTTCCCTTTTTGTTTAACTAATGTTAGCAATATTAGCAGTAATAAATCATATCCGCTTTTCTTTATTATTTTTCAGTTATTCATCCGCAATAGCGATTTAATGTATTTTTCGAGACGTTTTAACTATTTACGATCAACTAATTTATAAAACAATTTTTAGATTGTTTATTTTTCACATTAACTGTCTATCACTAGTTATTTCATAGAATAACTAGGTGAAATAGGAAATTTTTCATCCGTTATATACTTTAACTGACTTGTCTAGTTATTTCATGAAATACCTAGTTATTCTATAAAGTAACTGAATTATATACTTTAATGGTAACATATATAAAAAAACTTTTTAATATTCTTTTATTATATGATTATAAATATAGCAGGAAATTACTAAAAAGAGGCTGTCCAGCACAGAATTTATTTTTAAGTTTATCCCATTGGACATGCAACCCACGTTGTTAAATATGGCTTTAGATATTTGTGGACATACAAATTCCAAATAGAATAGGAATTTGTTTTGCATAAATATTTATAGTTTTTTTTTTTTTAATTTTTTTTATTTTGATTCGGGAACCCCTAGGAATGCTGGGTGTAATTCCAAGGCTCCATGGAACACAGTTTGAAGACCATTGCTATATATATACTGCTATAATCCCTGGTTATAAGCATTGCCATTGCACACTGCTATATTCTCAAAAGCCTGGTTTTTTTGGCGTTGCTAATATATTAAAAGAAGTACATTTGAAAAGAAATTTAAAAATGTATTTTTGAAGCAACACTAAATATATTTTATGTGCAGAGAATTCGTATCACAAAAAATTCGTACGTATATTTCAACCAGAAGCAACATCAAATATTTTGCAAATTTTTTATGCCTATAGGAACACTGAGGTAATCACCTAGGGAATTATTTAAACTGTTATTGAATCTATGAGTACGTATAATATAAGAGCAATTATTATGCACGTTAAAAATGAATGAAAATCACGTAAAAAAATGTTGATTAATTTTAATTTGTTTTAAACGGAAAGAGATGTTCTCTTTTAAGACAATTGCTTAATACGAAACAATTAAAGACATTGTATGAGAAAAATTAGGATTTTGAAAAATCAAATTTAATTATAACTGAACCCGTTGTTCAGTTTAATATATTAATTTCAATCGAAACTGTAAACAATATTTTTTCATTCTGTACTTTAAATTATTAACTTCTAAACATGATTGAATTTAGCACATCCTTTATCATCGAACTAAAACATCATATATGAATGGCAAAAAGAGAATGTATTATGTTTACTAAAAAAATTCGTAAT
The DNA here is from genome assembly GCA_019973955.1 of Trichonephila inaurata madagascariensis. Lineage (NCBI taxonomy): Eukaryota > Metazoa > Arthropoda > Arachnida > Araneae > Nephilidae > Trichonephila > Trichonephila inaurata. The sequence goes on from BMAV01019626.1 coordinate 543,515, forward strand.
CACACACACACATCTTAAATATCTTAAAATTCGAAATAATGGATAGAAATTTTTTAATTATCTTCGTGGTTTCTCTTACTTCCCTTTTTTATTTCTTCTTAATTTCAAGCGGCATTAATTGAAGCCATTTTTCAATAGTATGAGAAAAAGTATTCTAAAATAATTTTTATATTTTTCCTAAAAGATACTTAATCTCTTTTATGAAAGATTTCTTTAATCTTCGCGTTTAAACATAATTCCTTTTACAATGTTCCTGATTTCTAACTTCTTTTGTACATCTTTTTTTTAATTTTCAATAATTTTCAAAAGCTCTATTTTTGATATGTCTGACATAATCTCGCTAGAAGTTTGACTTATAGTAATTCTTCTAACGAGTATTACTATTACTTTTATCTCTCTTACATCCTTTTTTTTATAAAAAAAATCAATTTTTATCTTTTGTCTTATTGTTTGTCTAATTAAAAAGAAAAACTCAAAAAGACTTTCGGTTTTTAAAGTTTTAAGTTTCAAAATACTCTTACGAATTTTATTTATTTTGTATCTGAACAAAGCGTATCGATATAAAATATATAAGAATGGAATTTTTTATTTCTTTAAAAAATGCTTATAAATGTATACTTTAAAGAAATATTAAATCTTGCTTATTTTATATTACTTCATATGTACAATGAAGATTTGAAGTATTTGATTAATATTGCACAGTTTAAGGAGAAATTTAAGAATGATTTCATGAATCAATAAATTTATTTTCAATAATCTTATAACTAAATACACTGGAAATCCTATTTTAAAATATATGTCCCAATGTGTTTTATGCCATTCATTATAGTTTTATGCATTACCCCTTATTAATGCAGATGTATTTAAATGTATATCTGTGTGGTATTTTTAATTACTTTAAAAAGAATTAGAAACTACAAATCCTTATTAATTTATTTTATAATTGATAATGAATATGTACTAAAAATTGAGGGTTACGGATTCATTTCATTTTGCTTAATATGAGTTGTTAAATAGTATTAAATGTAGTTCAACATACTTAATAATCTCTCTCTCTCTCTCTCTCTCATTTATTCCGTTTTATAAACTATTCATTTTCCTCAATATGAATTTAACTTTTTCAAAAATATTTAAAGAAATTTAAAGGAAAACGAAAACTGTATTATTTTTAATCAAAATTTAAAAGAAATAAAGATTTTTTATATATATTTCTTAAATTCATCAGTTAAAAATGCAAAAATATGACAAAATAAATAACTAGGTAGAACAACTATAAATTTTTATTTTGGGTTGAAAAATATAATTCATCAAGATGTGTCTTTTTTTTCCCGGAAAAACCTTTTTAATCAAGCCATGCATAAAAAAAAGTGCATCTTCATAATTTATAAAAACTAGAGCAATTTGTGTGTTTCATACATTTATTTGAATGGTAACATTTGCATCTAATATGCCATATATTTTTATCTCTATTTATATATGTTGTTTTTATTTACATCTTTTTTATTTATTTATATCCGTTTATTCTTGTCAGAAAAATAAGTCATTTCATATTAATATTGAAGGTTTCTTAACATGGAATATGCTATAGAAACATTTTTGCTTATTTCATCTCAATAAATTAATTCCTTTCAATAAGAGCTTTTGCCCTATTCTAGCATTTCAACATAAAAATTTCTATATAATTATAAGAGTTCTAACATTTCTGTGAAAATTAAATATGTTTGTGACAAAAATAGCATGTTGAATTATTTGTTTCATCAAAAATACTTTCGTGTTATCATCTAGGAAGGAATTATATGAAAATACATCTTTTCATACCCCGAATTATAATTTGTTAGAGATTCCATTTATGTATAAAAATCATTCTTTCATTCTGCAGCATTCATTATATTTTTTTTTAAAAAAAATAATTGAATAAGCTCAATTATTTAGGGATATAAATACAATGGTATAAAAGATCAGAAGTGAAAAAACAACATCAAATCTAAAATTTGCAATTTATTCTTTCATCGAAGTTTTTTCTTTTCTTCATTCAATTTTTCTTCATTTCAGTTCATTTTCATTTTCTTCAAGAGCACGAGTAATTATCTCAATTTTTAAATTTTCAAATGATATCAATGATATGAGATATCCAGATGAATATTACTCGAGTTTTCAAAATAACTGCTCTAAAATTTTATTTTACACTTTCTCAAATTTTTTTTGTTGTTGTTTGTTGTTGTTGCTTTCTTTAACTATGCATAGTTTCACGGACGAATATAACACAATTCTAATTCCTTTGTTTTCAAGGTTACTTTCTGTTCATTTAATGTGTAAAAAGATTTGTTTCAGTAAAGTCTTTATTTTTACCTTTACAAAATTTTTTTAAAATGTTAAATCATTCTTTAGAATTTCTAACTTTAGTTATCATTTGGCATAAAAGTCGACCAACTTAAAAATTTATATTAGTTACTTTCACTCAAGGTGACTTTTATTGCTTTATTACTGTAAATACATAAACAATTAGCTTCTAGTACTCGATACCATATTTTAATATCTAATCTCAGTCGTATTCATTGATCTTTGAATGAATGTATTTATTGTGGAACTACAAACATTGTGTTAATTCTTTTCCTTTCTTGGTACATAAATAATTATATATTCAAGATGTATTTGTATCAAAATAATATCGAAAAGAGTAATTTGTTACTTCTTTGCACTTTTGATCTGGAAATTTTAATATAAATAAAATTAAAAATGATATCCTTGAAAAATATTCATCGTTGAATGCTAATCTCTTTTTTATTCGTGAACAATGATATCGTTTGCTTATCATTTTTACTTGTTTACACATTGCTTTCGATTTTATTTTTAAAATCATATTTACTATAAAAAGCTATTACTGGCAGTTATTTTTATTTCAAATTTGGCTGTAAAATTTATTAAAGGGTACTATTTAATATAAATATAAACAAACATAAGATGTGTTTATTTTTCTTGAAGTGGTGGTCGTAGATCTTTTACAAAAACTCGATCATAGGGAAGTATTTTATTTCTGCATTTACAACTCTTCAGGAAACTTTTTTTCAATTTATATATCTTCAATCTTTTAATTTTGTAAACATGTAGTCATTCCAGTTCATTTGTAATTTTATGCATAAACTTTAGAAGATCTAAGTTGTTTATAATAGCAGATGATCTCTTTTGCTAAATCGAAACTCTCTGTTGCAAGATAAATGTTACTTTTCGTTATGTTTGTTTTTTAAATATACAATTCTATCTGTTCCTAATTAAAAATTATTGCATTATCTCTTTGAAGTTTATCTTATATTAGTTTTTTAGTAGGTTTACAGTTTCTTGTCTTTGATTTTATAATCAAATATTTTTATTTTCTGCCTATAAAAATTACGGAAATAATTATTTTGCTCTTTTATTTTCTTTTACTGAATATTATAAAACCAAATACATTTTCCTCAGTCATAATGTTTCAATTTCTTACGTAAAAAATGTCTTCAATTAATAAACTTTCTTTAAATTTTTAATCTAGCGTAATCGATCATAATAAAAAAGGGGCCTAATGTTTTATTTGACGTTCTTTAAAATAATTTTAATATATCAACTACGGTTTGTATTAATTGTATAATAAGAAATTTATCAAATTATACTTTCCAAACACGAAGATAAATAATAAAAATATAAAAATTATTGCTCATAAATTTATATGTTTAAGAACGTTGTAATTACATATTTGAATTAATAATTACTGGTTATACATAAATAACAAAAGCTAATCAATTTTACTATTTTTGACTTATCTTACAATTTCATTAATTATTTCTGCTTTATATAATTTTTATTCACGATATAATCTAGAATACTTTGAAAACATGTTTTATTGATTGGGAATGATTGAAATAAAGTAAAAGGAATAAACAATTCTGACGAAAACTAACAGAAAGAATAAAATGGCAATATTTTCACCATTAAAGAACATTCTTTATATTCTTAGATTTACAATTTCCTCAGAAATTACTTTTTCCTTATCTGATTAGTGACTTTAAAGACATTTAGATCATCATCTCATGCCAAATTAAGCCTATTTGTTTTGGAGAATTCCACGAGAATTATTTTTTAACTACTCAAAATTAATCTCATCCATCATGTAGTGAAAATATACGTAATGTTTTAAGTTTTTAGGAAAGAACTTTATTTTATTACAGTTTCTAAAACTCAAAACAATTTCGTCTCAAATTTTCCTATAATTCTAAGGCGACGAAGATAAAAATAATTAAGTTTTATATACATAAACATTAGTATACTTTGTCACTTTGATAAAAGAAAATATAATTTGGAAAAAAAATTGAAACAAACGGAAGAAACAAATAAATATTAATTTTTTTAAAACAATTTCATTAAGTTTTTTTTTAAATATTAGAGAAACAGTATTTAAGGAAAGTAACCTTTTGTGACCCCTATCACTGTTGCTGATTTCGGTAATCACACATATTTTTCTTTATTAAGTTATCCTTATATATTTTTTAATAATTTATTTTATGATTTTATCAATGATTTTATGAGCATTGGCTTAGATTGTTTGATTATTCAAACTAATGCCATATTAAAACAGCACTTTGATTTCCAAAATCTAATTTTCTAAAGAAACAAAAATACACGTTGCTTCCTTATGTCTAAGAACTTAGTGGATGATACGTTCTATTATTTTTTTAAAGAAATAAATGACTTCTCTACAAACTTAAGGGTGAAGATATTTTTATTTCCTTTGATCCACAGACTTAGAAACACAGATATCGTGATTATATGAAAATGAATATATGAATATGAAGTAAACAATCCTTTTGATTCCTGCTATAGCTTTTACTTCAAATCTGATTTCAAGCAAGTAAGTTAAACATTTCAAAATCGATAACACCAAAGATCAGAGTAAAAGTACTGCATTTCAAATCAAACTAGATATCAAAATTATTACATGATGGATGAGGTGCGTAATTTTTTCATATCTAATTATTAGCTCTAAATACGTATCGTCATTTTGAGCATCTTTATTTGAAATAAATACGCAAGCACACATAAATTGGCAAATCAAAATACTCATCAATGATTTGTCGGAATTTCCTAAACTTGCTGAGGAAAATTTAGCATCTTTCTCTTCCCAATTATTTAATTTTGAGTCATGATGCTTAATTATTTAACAAATTATGTAAGATATTTATTAGTTTAAGGTATCCGACTCCGTTCGGAACCATGATTTTAAAAAAACGCATAAATGTATAATTTTCATGATATTTAGTGTCACTTAGATTAGAATACATGTATAAAACTGTTTTATAAGGACATTATGACAAAAAAAATTATTTAAATACAATATTTTGGCAAAAAATTAACTTAGAATAATCTTTTTTCCAAATGTTCTCCTTTTGTAAAAAAATGCTTCTATTGTATTAATATTTTGCGTGTATATAGCTCAGACCTCTCTACAGAGGCTCAACTATGATTTTTGAAAAATTCACCTTATTTTCAGAGTTACAATCATTTGAAATAATTATCGGCGTATTTTCTTAAAGTTTCTCCCTTCTGTTTTCGTAAAACATGGATAAACCGACTTCCGAGTCATGCATTTCAAACTTTCTAGTTGAGCCTCTGTACAGAGGTCTGAACTATATACAGGCACAATATTAATACAATAGAAGCATTTTTTACAAAAGGAGAACATTTGGAAAAAAGGTTATTCTAAGTTAATTTTTTGCCAAAATATTGTATTTAAATAATTTTTTTGTCGTAACGTCCTTAAAACAATTCTATACATGTATTCTAATCTAAGTGACACTAAATATCATAAATATTATCCATTTACGAGCTTTTGCAAAATCACGGTTCCGAACGTAGTCGGATACCTTAACTCCAAGCAACTTCTGGAACCACACAATTTCAAATCAGTAACTACGGAGGAATACTTTTATACAATACTTTTTTTCACAATAGCTCCATAATGTTTAACTCTATTACCTTGGTGGAATTTGAACATTTTATCGGCATGTAATATCCACATCATTCAAATACCGTTGATGCATGAGTTGTCTTAGAATCAACCACACACTTAGAAACAAATCGATAATCAGAACACTTTTTTATTGCCCAAAGATATGAAAATGAATATCAAAATAAATTTAACCTTGTTCAATATTATTTTTCCACTTATGATCGGTCACGTCAGATTAAAAAGAAACACATGAGTTCTAAAGAAATTTTCAGTGTCTTCAATCTTTGTGTTTTCTCTCTCCACAGGTGAAGACAATCTTCTTGACATGGCTACCGTTTATCCTCCGAATGAGTCGACCGGGAAAGAAAATCACGCGCAAGCACCTCTTCATGAGCTCTAAGATGAAGGAGCTCGAATTGAAAGAGCGGTCCTCCCGAAGCCTGCTGGCCAATGTCCTGGACATGGACGACGACTTCCGGCAGCAGAACAGCACTTCAGGGGGCTACGTGCACACCGTGAGTGGGGGCCGAGCCGCCGGGGGGACGGGAGGGGGGTCGGGGGACGAGACTCCCCTCTACCACCCGTGCCTCAGCACGCAGAGGGAGCTGCAGAGCATCCTCAGGGAACTGCGCTTCATCACCAGGAGAATGAGGGAAGAGGACGAGAACCAGGAGGTCATCTCCGATTGGAAATTCGCAGGCATGGTCGTCGACCGGATCTGCCTGTTTGGGTTCACCCTCTTCACCATCCTGTCTACCTGCGTCACCATCTTCTCGGCCCCGCACCTCGTAGCGTGAGGAGCGATTTTTTCGTGAGAGTGACTACGCCAAAAACCCGGACACGACCGACTTTTACTGACAGTCACTGATACGATCGGGTCGTTTACACACTGCATATCATACAATAAATAAGGAATTTTTTTTTTAGAAAATATTATTAAATATGATAAATCTGAGACAAATAAGTCTAACGAAATGTTTGAAACAGAAATTTAACCAGTATTTATCAAAAACCTTAAACTTTAAGGGGAATTTTAATTTTTAAAAATATACGTTTCATATCATTTCCTGTTCACATAAGTGCTTGGACTATTTAATTTCAATATGATCAGCTAATTGCAAAAAATTTATATTAAAATCCTGAAAATAAAGAATCCAGTTGCCGATAATTTTAATTTTTAATTTTTGATTTATTTATTTATTTATTTATTTATTTATTTTTTTTATTATTTTTTTTTTTTTTTTTTTGCTTTAGAAGTATCGCATGTAACCCCACAGTAAAGCTTTTACAAAATATTTAGTATTCCCATTTAAATAGAGAAAAGCAAAAATTTACTTAATTCTCTATATCTCATATAAATGAATCAGCAGACTTTTTATAAAGTAATAGATTTATAAAACTAAATTTTTAACATTATGATTTTATATTGTAGCGTATATAAGTAAAGAGGGAAAAAATTACCTGAATACAATAGTAATCTGGCATTATATATTATTCAAAGGGCTTCAATTATTATATTTGTTGCTATAAAAATTCTACTTTTTAAAAAATTACATTTGTAACTAATTATTTCATTTAGGTTTACATTTATTTTTTATCAAATCAAATAATTCAAGGAACTGAAAAAGTAGTATTGCTCTTCTCTTTACATGAAAGGTTTTCAAGTTGGAAATTTAATAAAATTGTATTTGAGTAAATTATATAAATATTATATATATCTTTTAAAAATTAAAAAACCATTTTATAGAATTTGAAAAAACTTCATCTACAAAATAGAATAACGCATAATTTAATTCCTTGAAAATTTACTCAAATATTTATTCTGATTAAATCTAATCATAATTTATTCCTTCTGATATTTTTATTGATTCGTTTGCAAAAATTCTAATTTATATGTATTTTGATCAATATTTTATTCAGATATGCTTGTTTATCTAAAGTGTTAAAATGACCCGATTGTATCAGTTGACAAATTAAAAACATCAATGAATTTAATAAGACCTTGAATAAGTACATACGATACATCGTTCAAAACTGTACATTTTTTGCAAAGCAAAATTATAACATACCGCGTAACCATTAATATCTTTAAATCTTAAAAACAAGTTTCAGTAAATTTCTCTAATAAGTCGCATGTAATTTTTAAAAAAGCGAAAAGCAAGAGTTACGAACAAATTTGCAAATAGGAATATAATATATATACCGCACAAAAATTGATATTCAAAAATGGTGTATTATTCTGGACTTTTTCAAATATTTATCCACAAAATAATTTGGCCTTTTGACAAAAAAAAATTAATTTTTCACTAAATCGAACTAAAGCGAATGCCACATTGAATCTATTCAGTATCACGAGATATTAATTAAACACTATAAAATAGAACTTTCTAATTCGTCTAATTGATTTAATCATGAACATTTTTATTTTGGATTATTTTTGCTAAGCTTAAAATTGTTGAAATCCAACATTATAACATTATGTTTTGATTATTAAATTAAAAATTCAGATAATGTACGATGTCAAAGAAACTGAAGTACACTTACTATTTCTGCCATGAAATAATTTGCACTCAATTACACTGCCATGCACAAAGTGCAATTTCTTGTAAGTTACCACACGTGCTCCTTTGCATCGTAGCTTAACAGTTCCAAAATAAATGCACCTTCTTCGATGAATATTAAACAGTCAGAAAACATTACTCTGTAAATTCTGTTCAGAAAGTACTTTCCAATATGTATTGCTCCAGGATTAACAGAATAGACATGGCATAACCTTAAAAAAGAACACTCGGAAACTTTGCAGCATTATAAAGAACGTTTTTGAAAAAAAAATCGTCAGACATCTAATGTTCCAAGAAAATTATTGCATTCTAAAAATATGCTAAAAAATAAATTTCAAAAAATACATTTTGTATGTTTAAATAAAACAAATCAAAATTAAATTGATGATTGAATATTTTCCAGACATAAAGGTCCTTGGGGCTCTAATAACGTTTTTGTGAATTGTATACTTTTAAAAAATATATGTGTAAGATCTCCTTTCGTCTTTTTGAGAATTCAAAACTCCAATAAAAAGTGTCAAAGTTATGGATTCAAAAAATAAAATTTTGTCTCCAAAAGTTAAAAACGCACAGGATTTTAAAAACTGTATGTATTTATAATGATCAAATCACTAATTGTGAACAACACTTCTGTTTACATAAGAAAAAGAACAAGCGTACTCAGATTCAGACTTTGAAAAAAACACCGAAAAGACACTACATTTTATTTCGATTTTCAATCAAAACGTCTTTAAACACCCTTAAGAAACTTTTATAACCAATTTAAATTGTTCATCATGAAGCAAAGATTCTGAATAAGAACTTTTTAAAAAAAGCTATGATTGTGACTGCCCAGACAAGAACATCTATTCGATGGAATAAGAATCAGTATTTCTAATAAGAACAAATTCGTACGAAATCCATATCTTTGAACGTGATGAACGAATACAAAGTAAAATATTAATTACTCCGATTGAATTTAAGTTACAGGTTAAATGAAAAGGTATTTTCCTTGTATATAGTAGAATTACTATATGAAACGAAAACAACTGTAACCACGCATGTATATACATATATATTTCAATGAACATTTGAAATTTAATGATACTTAGTGCTAAAAACAATTTTAAATTTCTCGCATTAAAGGCCTCCTGGCACTGGATAAATAAATTACAATTCAATTTAAGCCCCCCAAAAAATGTCCGATATACTTTTCATTATAATGAGCTATTTTTAAAAAAAACTCTTCAGAAGGATCGAAGAGTTTAAAGAAATAAAATTCTGTTTCTTAAAAACAAATACAAAATGTAAAAAAACTCCCACGAAGCAAAAACTTAACTAATTCTTTAGTATCAATAAATCGTTTTCAATGCTTTGTTATTTCTCTTCTAATACAATAATTTTTATAAGCAATTAATGTTTATTTAAGAACATCTTTAACATTAAATTCTTTAAAAGGTTACAAATCAAAATTAAATATTTATCAAACTGAATTTAAGATTTTATAACATAAATTTATGGTTCAAAACTTTTATTATTAAGCTTCTATTACCTGAATACGATTTAAGATATGAACTTGGAAGAAAAACCTTCGACAAAAAAATATAATATTGTATGCAACGTAAAATTTAGAAAATATTCCTAAATAAAATTAAATAACATTTTTCCATATAAACCATGAATTAAACTCTTTCTCTCATATTTTTTTCTTTAAAATTTTTGAAATTTAGTATATTAAAAAGCCAAGTCTAAAATCACTTAATTTAGAAAAAAATTCATTTACAATAATCTTCGTAATAAGTTAAATTGACGCTTATAAATAATTCTTGAGTAATGGTTATTATTTTATATTTATTATTGACTTGTATTTACTATTAAATATAGAAATTTTTTCAAAGTATTATAAACCTTAATTTACAAAAAAAAGTTAAGTTTTTGATACTTCGGAATTTAGTTGTTCCATGGAATAAATATACGTCCTGTGTCAGTAAGGTCATTACTGCAGAAAACTACCGCTAACATAGTAAATGGATACGTCGAAAGATATGAAAATTATTACAATGGAATTGAGTTTCAGTCCAAGTGCTCACCGTAAAAAACTTAAAGCTTATTTAAGTTAAAAATAAATGTTCATAAAACTCATTTTGAAAAAACTTAAATTCATGAAGTTCATTTTGAAAAACTTTAAGAGTTAATAAATATTTAAAAAAATCTTTGTGTTCAAATATTTCAGCTTGAAAAATATAGGTTATTTTCACAGGTTAAACTAGATTTCAGAATAAAAATTGACGAAGTGTTTCAATGTTCTTATAATAAAGGCATTTATAGTATCTACATAGATATCCTTATAGTATCTATAGAATAATTAAAATTATAGACAGGTTTTTAATGTTCAAATTGAATTTAACAAAGGCACAAGTTTCAAAGAATGATGTGCTTTATTTATTACTTTATTTAATTAAAATTAATTCATTGTAAAAATAGTCAACTTCTTATTACTTAGCAATTACTATCAATATGTAACTATTAATTATAATAGCAATTTTTATTTTACATGTTTTATATTGTATTAATTTTTCCTAAGATCTGCTCAATTGTTTGCAACATATATAAAATAATTGACCCATTTTGTGGGAAATACAGCCTAAAAAGCATCAATTTTTTTTCCTAATAATGGAATGTTTTGAAAAAATCACAAAATTTAACATTATTCTTATTCACAAACCAAAATATCAAAAAATGTAATTTTTTTATAGATTTAAGTTATTTAAAAGATTTAATTTATTTAAAAGATTTAATTTAATTAAAAGATTTAATTTATTTAAAAGACTTAATTTATTTAAAAAATATAATTTATTTAAAAAATATAATTTATTTA
>BMAV01019626.1:554919-568801 GCA_019973955.1 Trichonephila inaurata madagascariensis
ATTTATTTAAAAAATATAATTTATTTAAAAAATATAATTTATTTAAATAATTTAATTTTTTAAAAAAGATTTATTTTTTTTACACTTAGAAAAATATTTATAAATTTTCGAATGTATATATATATATATATATGTAGGTTATATTAATTTCGTCTTAAATTTCTATTCTGAAAAATATCCTGTGAATAATTTTCCATTCCTTTTAAATGAGTTTTTTTAAGTTTTGAAACCAAAATAAATGCAAATTATTTGGATAATTTAAATACGGTGAGCATTTGAAACAGTTTGTATGACAAAGATTTCTTACGTGCTTACTAATTTAGGTAGGTAGGGAAAATTCAGGCTCTATATCATTCCCTTACGCCCCAGTTAACCCTTTACCTAGATAAATGAAGTATACAGTAAGAGTAGTACATAGAGACTTTGAAAAATTCCTGAATTTCCTACATTATACAGAACGATTTGATTCATATTCGAAAGAATCATTTCACAATACCTAGCAAAGTCTGGTTTCATTTTTTCCATATAATTTCCGTTAATCGTAAATGAATATTCTCCGTGAGAAAGTCAAATGCTCACGATTTTACTATTCATTTCTGAATCCTGTAAGAAGAGATGGTTTCCAGTTTGTAGAGTCGTTTGCTGCAACGGTTAGAATAAAAGAAGTCGAAAAGAGAATGTGAAATAGCGAAATGGTAAATCATTTCGTTGGTTGTGAGTCCTAATCGAAAGCCAGTGCTAAGATTTATGGAGGATTTTCCACAAAATGGCATCCATCTTTAAATTTTAACAATATAAATTGACAAACGTTATTTGTTCATTACCCTCAATTCATTTAATATTTGATTCACACATTCTTTTTTAAAAAATTCTTATTTAAAACCAATTGTGTGTATCCAGAGTATCCCAATTCAATCTGAATTTAATTCTTCAATGAATTAGAATATGTGTTGTACGTTACTTACTATTTTAAAAATATTCATCGTTACATGTTAAATATTACATTAATGTTACTTATTTAATTTGCATTAGCTTAAAGATGTCACATGAAAATATTGTATTGAATATGTATTAATGCCTAAAGTCAAATTCTTTTAGTATTAAATTATTTTGTGCATGCTTCTTACTCTATACTATAACTATATTGCAACTACTAATTTTATCATCATGAATAAGAATTATAGAGCAATATTTTGGCACTTTTTGTAAGATTTTATGTTACAAAACCTTAGTAATCTATATTTATTCAAATAAAATCGATGCACTTTTCGTTAGATAAAAAGGTACTGATGCTTCTCTAATTTCCAAGAAGCAAAAAAAATCTTATATACAGACTCTATTAAACTCAATTTTAATCAACAGGCAATCTGATTTAAGTTTGAAAATATTTATAGTAATCAAGGCATATACAATATGTTCCATAAAATTAAAAAATATTCTTATACTCATCGCTCATAATACAATTTATCAAAATATTGCTAGTAGCAATCTTAGTTAAAAAATGAGAATTTTTAAAAAATTGAACCTAAAAATAAATTATATTTAATCAAATAACTCTTCTTTTTTTACATTTTCATTGAAAGGGTTATTCTATTTTTAAGTTTAAATAGAAGAAAAACTAATAGAGTTCACCCTAATTTTAAATATCTTATTGCAAACATATTCTGAATATTTTTGAAACTTAAGTACAATAGCCTTCAAAAATATAAGTGATGCTAGGATCAATAGCTTCTATATGAACTATACTTTCATAGAATAATTTGTTTGAATATTTCTCATTTTTTTTTTAATAGTTTTATTTCAACTCTGTGGTTTGAACAATAAAACATTCAATTTATTTTATGTAGTTATTCCAATCTTTCCTTCTGTGTTCTTTTTAGTTTTGTTCTCACTTACAAATGCTTGTCAGACTATTTCGATTTTTAAAATGACTCACTGCAAAGTTATTATTGCCCTCTATACCACCATCTCCCATCCTGAAGTAAATGTCAGTAGCATTAAATAATTCAAGTTATTTTTTGTTATTTTGTTTTTGCTTCGTGAAGCTTCAATAAAATTAATTATAATTGAATGTTGAAAAACATCACATTAACTGAATTCTAATACCACCAATGAAATACTTCCTCATGATTTTTTGCAACGAATAACTTGATGGGCATTGAGCCTTTTCATTAAGCATTCATTTTCCAAAAATGAATAAATGGTTCGCCCGTTGCTTTGAGAACTTTTGGTGGAATGTTGCCAAATTATAGCTTTAAACAATGTTGAAATTATACTTAAAATCGTATCCAAAAATTTATTTAAAATGTATGTGTTTATTTTTTAAATATCATTTAGTGTTTGTTTAACTTTAAGTTTTGTTCGCAAGTATTACAGTTCATTTTTAAAAAAATTACTTGCAGCTTATTTGTATAGAATTTATTTTTTTTATTTACATATATATTCTTAATTTAAAAAGAGAACTAAAAGTTACAGGAATTTCTCTCAAAGGTAAGAATTAAAACACTGAGTAGTTTTCTTTAACACAAAATGTTCCAAACTAACTAATACAAGCAGCAAACTGTTAACGAATGCACTTGATCTTAGCACAAAAAAATGCAATTAGATTTGTATGCACTGTTTCAAACTCAAAAGAAAACTACAATAAACATTGCACTCGTCCACAGTTTGAGTATAAAGATATTTCAAAAGTTCCTTGTATATAATTGTGGTGTTGCATTGATTTTTAAGTAGTTGTATTTGTCCATAGTACTTCGAAAATTGCTTGCATACAATTAGGTTAAAGAACAAAACCTGCAAGTGATTGATTGCCCTAGCTCAAGACAAGGAGTTATTAATTCCATACGTGCACAATGTTCTCCAAATCCAAGAATAGCAATTAGGTTGTATTAAACCATTGTTATTTCCTCACGGTTAAGTAATCAGTCACAATATTACAAAAAATTGCATGCATACAATTTTGTTTGCCCTCAACGTTCCAAGGTCACAAATTTAGCGAGCGAACTGTACTTAACGATTGCACTCACCCACAATCAAGCTGCGAAATAGAAGACAGTACAATGCACATTTATTGTATGCACAGCTTTTCAAACCTACTGCACTCCTCATTTCGCGGATAATCCTCCTTCAATCAGCACAGTACTGGCACATAAATTAGGTACTGCATACGTTCAAGGTCATTCAAACCATTGTAATTGTCCAAAACTAGGTAAGAAAGAGATCACTGCAGAATTCATAACGTTTAACGGAACTTATCAAAATACTTTTCTTTCTTTTACAATTCATGACTGGAAAGACTGACTTGATAAGGGACGTTTTGATACATACACACAATACATAATGCATTCCAACACACACACGCAGAATTACAAATAATTCTGGAGCAATCTAGTGTATATATAGATATATATGTACTATCCTTCTCCGCGAAAATATCAAACGCGATTAACAATTCAACGAAATACTTTACGCGAATAAATATGCGTAATGTGCGTAAACGCTAACCGCGAGAAATCATTGCGTGCGTGACGCGAAAAATTGTACGCGAAAATTACTCTGCGCGTTCAGACATGCAACTGTGCACTAGGCACTGTATAGAAGTGTGTCTCGACACCACATCTATTCTCGAAATGTCTCACATCATCAGTCGTTTGTTTAAAATAAAGAAGAAATGTACTTTTCCCACGTGCTGCAAGCAGTACAGAGGAGAGCGAATAAAAAGCAAAAGAACTTTTTTAATGGTGTGGACATATTTAAAGAATATATAATAATCCATTTTATGAAATTCTAAACTTGTGGAAATGTTGTTTGTTAGATCAAGGAATGATTAATTGGCTCTTCGCATTTGAAAGTCGAAATAATTTATACATATATATATAAATATATAAATAACATTACTTGATTTTTACTCCGTTCGACTGTAGTATGTCATATTTTTCGTCTTTTGTAATGTAAAAAAATGATGTACCGTATTTAAAATGGTGCTAACATGAATCCTAGTATAGATTTTAAGAAAAAGAAAAGGCGTTTTAATAAAGCTTCAGTTATGTTATGAAGTTAAATAAATTGATTTAAAACACTGAAAATATGTGTCTGTGTGTTTTTATTTCTTAGATAGTTTTTTTAAATAATTTATCATTATTTTGTGTTATGATGTGAAATATATAATATATAATTTGTCTTAAAAATAACACTCTTTGAAATTATATAAATAAATCAAACTCTATGGTCTTTTATGTGAACTAATGTTCTTGAATTTTATTTCCATAGGTTTTCTACTTCATACACTATTGCTTGTGAAAATTGCTGCACCATGGAAGAATCATGCAAATTGAACGAAACTTACAAGAAGTAAGAAAACAGGTTAAGATGTACAAATGATTAACATCAATATATGTAAAATAATAGTTCCTTTGTAAAGTCAGGTTTTAGACCCCTTAAAATCCTGCCTCCCCCTCGATGTGGGGGTTGCGTGGGTGTACGTTACGCCACTGATTATCATTACAAAGTAATCCTACATGTGAAAAGGAAGAAATACCCTCCAAATATTCCAAATTAATAGTCTATAAAAACCATAGTTAAAGTGCTTTGAATGTGTATATCGTCATTTGATTACCGTAAATTGATTAGAAACCAATATTCCTCTCCAAAAATGCAAAGTTTCATACGACCCACTATCGAAATTCAAGCTGAGCCAAATGATCGGCTTTCTTGAAGGTGAACTTTCATATATTGAAATCGCCATTCTTATGGATGTAAATTTGAAACAATGATGTGCATGCGGAAGAGATAGACCATGGAGAACTGAACAAGTCAAAATCTCGGAAAAAAGGGTATTAAATAGGGTGTAACCCCGGAATAACAAACACTTCCTCTACATGGATGAGAAGGATCATTTAGATTTTCTCAGTGTAAATCCAACACTTGAGCACGTCTACTAGCGTGTTATTCCCTGCCTTGATGGTTTGTCGATGTATGATGCGCCATGTACTACATGAAAGAATTCCTCCCGAAAACTACCGACGTTTCTAGCAACAATGAAATCACCAGAATGGTTAACTGCGAATTGATTGACAGCAAGTCGTCTTCTTAGATAAGTCCCACTGTAATCTAAACTACGATTATTGATGCGTATTGGTTAAACTCTACATATAAATGAACGTTATCTTATTTATTCCGAACTAAAGTGACTCAGAAAAGCAGACAATATATCTGGAAGTTGTAAAGCCAAGATTTTATCCATTCGCAATGCATTCTAGGAGCTACATTTCAGTAAAACAATACCCTCTTATTGTTGCTGAGAATGTACAAGTCCTCCAGTGTACGATCAGTCTGCTTCTTTCATTACGCTGCGCGCGAGTGGCGATTTCACGATACAAAAGTCCACCCCCAAGGAAGCCAATCACTTACAGCCTCGTTTGAACTAAGTTTCTTGCAAGACACTTCAAAATTTTTGCGAGTTATTTTGAAAATTTAAGTCAATCGTTTGAAGTAGTTGAACGAGGATACACAGATTTCAAAGCACCTTTACATGGCTTTTTTATACACGGCTCACTTCGAAGCTTAAAATGTTCTACTCGGTCCATGGAACAGCTTTGTAATTCCAATCATTTGTGTATCCTAACCTGTTTTGCATTTCCTGCGAGTTCCGTTTTATTTTGTATGATTTTTTCATGTTACTACAATTTTCAAAAATGGTAGCTTATATTTAAGCTATAAGACAATTATTTTTATTTTAACATATTTTGTGTGATGAACAAATTAAATGAAGTTGCTTAAGTTTTGATAAACAAGCAACATGTACAACATTTATTTCGAAAAAAACACCCAAAGGAGGGTTAATCCATTAGCCTCAAATGAGGAATGTGACATGTGATGACTTTAGATTAAAGTATGTGAGAGGACATGTTACACTTCTCATGATAATAGATTTACCAAATATCATAGTAAAATTGGATAAATATCTTTTACATTAAATAGAACCAAGATGTGTTACACCTGCGATATATCTAAGAGGAAGTAATTATATATTTATTAATATCAAAATACGAGTAGTTTGAGCTAAATCCTACGTCAATAGTTTTAGCTCCCAAATAATTAATATTCGCATACAAACTATTAAGGTAACGACATCTGAAATTTAAAAAAGTATATATTTTAAAATAGTGCATTAATAGATATTAAATACAGAAATATAATAGTATAGATATAAATGTATCATTTCAAAATCAAATTCATTCGACAAGATAAACCGTTTGTCTTCGAATTTATTTCTGATTACCATTTAAACATTTACGTCAATGTAAATTATATGTTGAGAGAGAGAGAGATTCGAGCTCATACCGTGATTTTTCCTCCTCAGTCTTTCAATAACGTCAGACTGATAATATCTAGTGCTGTGTTTTTGCTAGATCAATACACGACTGGGCCTTTCAACAAAGTAAACCAGGACTCTTCAGTGATGATTACAGAAGCCCATTACTCTATGGTCTAGGTCGTGGCCGCGGTAGCCGAGTGGTATAGGTATCGGACCGTGGCTTACCTTGTCACGAGTTCGAGCCCAATACCACTAAAGACCCGCCGTGTAGGGCAGCAATGCACGTTAAATCTTTCCAGTGCTTAAACGTCCTCCCATTGGAGTGGTGTGGTAGTTAGGAGAGGGGGGGTGCCAGCTCAGGTGTCGTCCACGTCACTTGACCATGGTTCAAAATTACGTGATCCGTCGCCAAAAGCCCTCGTGTAGCTAAATCATGCGACGTTAATAATCAATCAATCTATGGTCTAGGTCAGAGGTGTCTAACACGAGGCCCGCGGGTGGCATGGGGCTCGCCAGTACGTAAGTTACGGTCCGCAGACTCTTTTTTAAAAATTTTTAAATGTCATGTTTTTAAAATTTTTTCATTCTGAAATATATTTGAGGAGAAACTTATATATATATATATATATATATATATATAAATCTACAATGTGTATTCGCCTGTTACATGTTCTTGTTTTAAAATAAATCCTTTTTGATAGTAGAAATGTCCTTTAGCTTAAAATAGATTTATATTTTATAAAACAGTTACATTCTATTTTACTATAATAAATGATTCTCTATGTGTGTGACTGTCATTTCTCCTCCTCCTTTTCTGTTTGGAGTGCCCAAAGAGCAAGAGGCAGCCAGATATTTTTTAATGTATAAAAAAAATATTCAGGATGGTTAAGATAAAGGGCAATGTATAAATCGTTTGCGAATGACAGCACAATCAAATTTCAACAATGAGTAACGAAAGATCAATTCGAAAGGAACACCGTAATTTTCAAGAAAAATGGCAACTGTAATATTTTAAACATTATTTGATCATTGAATTATTATATTATATACATAAACATTATTATATTATCTATGTCTGTATAAACGAAAAATATTGAAAACAATAATAATAATTCCTTCTGTTTTAAATTTTCACTCCAATAAATGTTTTTTTTTTTTTGTTTCCAAACCTGATATAAAGGTTCATATTTTTATGTGCGGCCGGCGAGATTATTGTTTTCCTGAAGTTGCCCGCAAGGTCATTTGGGTTGGACACCCCTGGTCTAGGTAATAGAATGTAGTATCCACCAAAAACAGATACTTTTATGTCATCGATTTAGATAAGTATGCACACAAATATTGCTATTTATAGAGTCCTTGATTGTGAAGATATCTGTACATATTAGAAGATATTGTTGTCCTTGAAGTAACATTGTAATCTAAATTGGGCTGAGGCACAGTAGTGTTAATCTTCATTGGAGTCAAAAGATCTAAAAGTGATGTGGTAAAGAGAGGTTACAGCAGTGCTTCTCAAACCTTCAATAATTGCGACCCAATATTCAATCATAATTCATCATTAAACCTGTACGACTTCAACCTCTTACATACCACCACCGTATATAAACGTCCCTCTCAGCCAAAGCGTTATTTGCCTGAACGTATATATACGTCTTTTCGAAGTACAATTTTTTCTGTGCACTGCTATCCATAAAATTATTCCGAAGACTTTGGAATGCAATAAAAGGACGACAGTGTTTGCGAAGGACTTACTTATATCAGAGGATTTGCTTTTTTATTCTTTTTTCTATCCCCCTCCCTCGATACACCACATACTGGATTACGTGTTAAACGGTGGCATTGGGGAGTGAATCACATAATTTTTAATCGGCATTTAAGGGATTAATAATAAACCGTATAAATTATCAAGATAAATGCTAATTTTTGTTTTAAACTTTATATATGACAAGTCTATGGGGTCACGGATAATTATTCTTAACTTAGTACTGTTAAATTAATTATAAAATACATTGCGCAGTACTGATATATTTACAAGTGTATTGTATCAGTGTAAATGTGTATTTTATTTTTTTATTATGTTTATTTGTTTACTTTCAGTAAATTAATAATTTTTTTAAATAATCCTTTGTTTTCGACTTTTCAATATGCTCGCGCCCCCTTGCAGTTTGAGAAACACTGGGTTACAGCCCATAAATGGCTAGCAACAGATCTTCTCTAAACTGGAATGTCTGTATTCAAATTTATTCCAGATTCTTTGGACCACAATACGAGATATATAAGACATCTAACAGCATCAGTTTGTAAAAACCCATTTTTATCCACCCAATTACCTCCCTCAATCTTATCGAAAGAGATAAACAGCCTCACTTGCACATGATATGCAGTATCTTAATTCCAACAATTAAAGATTAGCATGTCGAAAAGATTTCATAATAAATTGGTAAAGTGGGGAATACGCATTTTCCTTCGACTACTGCATAAGTTTTTATTGAGGTTAATTATGATCATTCATATGAAACATCTTTTATCTTTATTTTAATTCTTTCAATTTTGAGTGCAAAAATACTGATTGCAACTTAACTTTTGGTGACCAGTGTGCATTTCACATTCATAAATTTACTAATTCTTCCACTGTAGGTTAGCACCCTAATCGAAGGTCTGTACAATCTAAAACACCTTCGTAAATAGTGTTTTTATTGTAAATTATTGATCTTACTGATATCGAAACGCTGTGAAATATTTGCTATAGAACTTTTCATCTTTTTGAATCACAGGTTTCAGTTATTATTCCTGTGTAACTTTTTATCGACAACTCCCTGAGAATAAAACATAAACTTTATAGTTTTGATGCTATGCATTAAGAACACATATATATCCCTCTTTTATTCTTTTAAAATTTGAAAATAAACCTTATGCTCATAATTATTTTCGGTAAACAGAATGAAATTCATGTTTGGGAACATTATAAGATTCCTTCTTTTTCAGATTGTTTAGTTTAATATAATTTTATTTATTTATTTATTTTGTCAACTGTATTTCTTCAAAGAACCCGGGATCATTTTTCTAGATTTTTATGCAAATATGATAAGAATAGAAGAAATAGAAATTTTCTGATTATATGTATAACAGATTTTTCTCCTGGATGTAGTCGAAAAGAAACATTGATGGTTTAATTTGAATTCATTGCTAACGAGAAGATAGCCTCAAATACCAATCTTGCTTTTACCAATTTGTCTTGTAATGATCATAATATCATCAAATTTAAATTAATGAACATTTTACACACGTTTCTTATCAGCAATTTACAGTTTCCTTCCAAACATTTCGGATTTCCTACCCTATTCTATTTATTTTATAATTATCCTATTTGTCTTATTTTCTTGGTTTGTCACACTCAAGTAGCTTGTAAATTATTTATAATAGTTAAATAAAAAAATTATTTATGTTTTGGGCCTGTCTTTTGACAGAATTTCGCTCAGCGAACTCTGTTATTTTTTAAACTGTTGAAAACAATGCTAAATTGTATTATTTAATAAAATATATAAATTTCAAATCTATACTTGTTAAAGCTTTCGTGTTATTTGAATCTTTTGGCTTGAGCCAAACGAAGATCCAGAGAGTTAAAACTTCGCAAATTAAATGTGATATATATAAAATCCTCCCTATACCTTATTAAACCTTTCGATATAGAGGTGCAAATTCAATGCTGTCTTTCCCTCTTTTATATAGATCTACGAGTACATATACATATATAAGTGAGTGTATGTTATTTTTATTATGCATATAACTCGATTTATACTGAGAATTCAACATGGAAAACTGAAGTATCAATTGATCGAAATCAATTAGGGAAATACGATACCCAATCCCCATGCATGATATCCTTACTTTTATTAGCATTTAATATGAATTTCAAACATGGTAGAAAGGAATTCGATATTTCAAAAAATAAAATGAATCTTGGATAAAAAATTTGAGGGGAAAAGCTTCTTTTTTTTTAATTATTGTTTTCTTCTTTAATAGAAGGAGAAAATAAAATTAAAATTTATCTTCCCAACTGAAATGAAGAAAGTTTATCTTCGATTTTTTACAGTTTTGATAAAAGAAATGCATTTTTAAATTGTTCTTTAAATTTCTTCAAGAAATTTTCCTTGATATTTTGATCGATTTATAGATAGAGAGAAAAAGAAAATAACAAGACTTATATATATAGGATGTATATATATATCAGATACATTTATTGAATTCAAAGGTTTCAAAATAATGTTTTGCAAAAAAAAGATCTTTTTGAAGTGTGACAAAAATTTGAGGCTAAATTCTTTTATAAAATATCAAATATGCTTAAGAATAACATTATTAAATTCTCGATCTTGAAATATTGACTCAATTAGAGAAATTCTTTGACGAGAGAAGTAATGATTTATACATCATCAGTACGATTGTTTTTTTAATTACACTTTTATAAAAACCAAAAGTAATACTTACGCAGAATAGCTACCAATAGTCTATATGAAAAGAATAAAATGTCTGGTAAAGGAACTATTTCTGATGCAAAATATTCCTTTGAAGTTTTTTTTTTTTTTTCATTATTTAAAAATAAGATAATAAAGATAAAATAAAATAGATGCTTCATTAAATTTCTCTACCAGTTAAAAATATAATAGTGATTACACTTTGATGTAATTTAAAGATTTCATTTCTTTATTTCCTTTAAAAAATACAATATATTTAAAAGCGAGTATTAATTTGTTAAGTTTTTGCAAAATAAGAAATAGAATATATTGTGAACGACTTAATACAGTGATAAAAATATTCAAGATAAATAGAAGCATATATAACAAAAAATTTTCATAAAAATATAAATTATTTTATCTTTCATTTTTAAAAAAAAATCATTTTAGGAAATGTTATTTTCCTTTCAACATTCTTATGACTGAACATTTTCATTCTCATTTTTCTAACTTATTTAATGACCTTCATAAAAAAAAATTTACAGCTTAGCACCCATTAAAATCTTTCATTTATAATTTTGGAAATCCATCGAAAATTAATAAAAATATTCTATTATTAAAATATATAATTTAATTATTTTTATTATAATTCTTTATAAACAAAGCTATATTTCAGAGTGAAATCTATGATTCAAAAGAAAGAAAACAGCCTCAAGTTTGGAATATGACTTTTTAGCCACTTTCCATTATAGTAGCTAGTATGTAGAGAGTATTTTGAAGAAAATTAAAATCACAAAAATTTTCACAAACCTTTTTCAGAGTTTTATGACTGATTCATCAAATTTTTTTTTAATATTAATTCACGAACTATTCTAAAAACTAAAGAGCTTAAGGAAAATAAAAGAGATTAAGTTATCCGACTCGGTTGTAAGAGTAAATTTTAGGTGTTTGATGGTAGGACCATTAGAAAATAAAGAAATATAAATGTTGAGGAAGAAGGAATAATCTATTAAACTAGAGATGTTTTTAAGTTGTTTTTATAGCTTTTACTTTATCTGATAAAAATATTTTTTACTGTGTTTGATGAAGAATGAAACTTTCACGATAATTTATGTACGCAAAACAGAATATCTTCAAAAAAATCCAATCAAATTCAATGAAATTTATAACATATATGTTATGAGCCATTTAAAGTGTAACAAACCAAGGCTTTTCAGAAAGTTACATTTAGTCTCATTTTAGAGCAATTTTTAGCTTAGAACATAGTGTAATTTTTACGAAAAATCATTAACATCAAATTTAAAATCTTATTAAAAAATATTTATTTATTAAAATATTTTTTACCTTGCGGTTTATGAAACTTCAGATGGATCAAGAAGTATACCAATGAAATTAAAATTGCATTGTGTCCAATAAGTTTTTATTTATGTCAATGTGTATTATTATTAATTTTTTATTTTAATTTTTTCTTAACTTTGAAAATTTTGCTAAAATTCCATAAAAATAATATTTTTTTCAAAACCAAAGCGTGATATATGTTATTTATTTAATAATTATGAATCTTTAAGCCTATTTACGTTCTTTAAAACAATAAAATTCTTATGAAAATCAATTTTTGAAAAATTAGTCTCCGAACTTTAAACAGATAAAATATGGAATATAATCATCTCACATTTTTCACAGAAAACTTTTTAAACCAGGTATTTAGCAAAAGTTAAAAAAAGTATCATTTTCATAGGAAATGTGCTGATGTTCTATAAGAAATGTTAATTTTATTCTCCCAAATCTTTATTAAAATTTTCGACCGTAACACTTGAAATTCTTTTAAAAAATTATTTTTTAATAAATATTTTCTCTAGTGATATTTTAGTGAATGTAGTGAATGCCATGAGGGTTGACATGGAGCCAAAGTTAAACGTTGAACGTTGGGTTACTGTCTGGGTGCCACTTAAGAAACGCTATGCAGAGAGGAACTGATATATGTTATATCTTTTGAGGCTGAAAGTTCGAACATTGACATGGCTTGGAAGTTTGGGGAGTTGGATGCTAGCTCATGTGCCACCCAGGCTCAATCCTCGTCACTTGACCTTGTTTTAAAATTACAAAGCCCGTAGCCAATAGTTCTTCTCACTTGCTTTAGACGGCGATGTTAATAGGGGAAAAAATTATACGACAGGGTTAATTAAATCTTTAGATTAAAGTTTTTTTTTATAATTACTTGAAGCAGAAATAGTAATATTTCCCAATAATTATTATCTAATTCTTCAATTTTTAAGTCAAATTTTGTGTGATCACCATTAATTATGTAACTGTTAACAATAATGAAATAAGTTCTTCTTTTAGAGTAATTAGAATAAATAAAATCTTTTGTAAAGAACAGTGTAATTTTTCTTCAGGTATAGACGATGTAAATAAATTAGCCAATGTAATTTTTGTCTCGAAATTGTTACTTAATGTTTGAATATCCTAAACAGATTTGTTACTTTTTTTTAAAGTAGGGTATGTGTAAGGGTTGTTTATATATAGAAATTCTGTTTTGAACAAAATAGCTTAGCAGTCATTTTTAGCCATTTTAAATCTATTCGAGATGTCTTCCAATATTCCAAGACTTTTTTATTCTTATACACATAATATGATTTTCATTAATTAATTTTTTTAACACATTTATGTTTTATCTTGTTGAGAGTTATTTTAAGACTGCAGAAGGCTAGCGATTAGTCTCAAGCTTTATCTCTTTTTAAGACGGTAATTTACACTTCACTGTCTGATTAACAATTTTCATTTTTATTTATTTTACATTAATTTATGAAAAACTGTTGCTCAATTTTATCCCTTTAGTTGAACTTGCTGATTCATTAATAATGAATTTTTAAAAGTTTGATAGTTAATATTTGTGATATTTAATTGTGCTCGACATAATTTCTTAAGACATACAGTCATAATTTTAAACTATGATTTTTTTTATCATACTATGCCATGTATATTGACTGATTTGGATTTTATGTGGAAATAATTTCATGTGATTGTTATCCTTTTTTTATTGACAGACTCAGGCATGCATTTTAAATTCAAATATAAAATAAAAATAATAATTTTTCTTTAAAAAAGCAACAAATAA
>BMAV01019626.1:569201-596377 GCA_019973955.1 Trichonephila inaurata madagascariensis
AATATAAAATAAAAATAATAATTTTTCTTTAAAAAAGCAACAAATAATATATAAAAGCTTTCATATTATTTTTTCTGAAAATAAAGATTTTTTTTTTCATGACTGGAGAAATTTTTTCGAATATTAATCTAAATGTCTTATTTATTTATTTATTTTGCTTAGTTTTCATTTATTTTGAAACCTCTGAAGAATTTATCTTAAAATTCCCCCAAGTTAGAGTTTTCGTTTATATAATAATTTTATATCCAAACCTTCTTTTTACAAGAAAAATTGCTTTTCTTACAATTTACAATAATTATCTTTTTATAAGGTGAAAAAAAAAGTATTTTTGAAAAATATTTAAAATTTAGTTTATTGCTTAGATTATGAAAGCTCAAATATTGTTTCCAGACATGATATTCTTTGTGAATACACAAAAGACTCATAGCTAAGATTATATTCTTTCGATAAATTAGTTTTTCTTTTTTTTTTCTTTTTTGTTTTACGTTTAACCTTTGAAATAAAAATTATTTAAACATAGAGGAAACTATTTGTTTTCATTTTTATGGTTAATTATGCTTTCTAAATTAAACGAGAATGGGAAAAAGGTTTTCCCTATTGAAAGATTACGAATTCAAATAAATTCATTTGAATTTTTAAACTTTGAGATTTTGAAGAAATGTTCTTGAACTCCATAAATAAATTATTTGATAAAAAATAGGTTGTATTATCAGTGCCTCTGAGATACGAATCAAAGTAACAATATCAAAAACAAAACTTTTAAAAAAAAATATTCTATGAGTTGACAAACTACGAGATTTGGAAACTAATTACAATCCTCTTTAATTAAAAATACAACTTTTTCTTTACTTATAAAACAAAAACATTTTATTTACCGAGATTGTTTTCCTTTGATGAAAAGACTTCTTTTTAACTAATCTAAAGGTTTCCCTTTCCACAAGATCAAAACCAAAAAGGCAATTAAAAACAACATTTCCACTCTTAGTTCAAGACTTACTGCACTCTCAACAAATAATTTTAAGCCATATCCTCGGGGAATAGCGAAAATTTTCAAATAAATGTTCCTTGAATACCTTCATATATTTTCCCCCCGAAGCAAAATTATTTTCATATTTGCTTTACGCTTAACGGAGTTCTAATTTCAGGTAAGTTAAACACATCGGATAATTTGCCTTAATAACGCTTTTCGTTGCAAAATGCTAATCGAATGCCTCAATGTATCGGTATACGTTTTTAAAAGAATTCATTTGGGTACATAAATAAAGCCTTTCCATGTAGATTTTTGCTTTTTCGAAAGTAATTTGTTTTATAAAATTTTATTGAGTGTTTGCCACGAGTAATTTGCCTTCAACCATTCGAGTTGGTTAGGC
Source organism: Trichonephila inaurata madagascariensis (assembly GCA_019973955.1). NCBI lineage: Eukaryota > Metazoa > Arthropoda > Arachnida > Araneae > Nephilidae > Trichonephila > Trichonephila inaurata. The sequence continues at coordinate 570,572 of BMAV01019626.1, forward strand.
CTAAGGCAAATGGAACGATTCTAGGCTTAATCTTTTTTTGATTGCTCCCTTAGTTTATTCTTTATGGTACTTTATTAGGCGATAATGCAAAAGTATATTTTTATGCAGAAAATGAAATTCTTCAGAGCCTATTAAATCTTTTTATCTTTTTTCCCCCTTCAGAAGAAATATTTCTTATTGAATTTTCCCAGTTTCAAATTGCTTTCCGAATTCTTGGAAACACGAGAAAAGGGAACATTATCCCTCCGTTTAAATGATGCCAAATGGAGCATTCTGATTATGTTCCTGGCATTGGATAGTATATATGTAAACTACATTAACAGACCATCATCATTCAAATTGATGTTGATAACACACGAGAATGTAATGTCTACTTTTTGCGCTGGATAAGGGTACATACCAATTACTTGCGTCTGCGATGTTGTTTACGTTTTCTTAGAAATTTTTTAATGATTTGCATAATGTAATTTTCGTAATTCTTGGAATGCGTGGGGGTTGAATTATATTTACTGACATTTTATTAAGAAAATTTATTTTTTAAAGTTGAAAACGTTCTTCGTTCATTTTTCATTTTAAGTTGCTTGGTACGAAAGGAAAACTTCTACCAGTCATGCATTTTCAGAAAGTTTGCTATTTACTTTTAATTTTCGAAAAAATATAAATTTATTTCGCTCTCATTATATTTTGTATTATTGCATGTGAATGCAGTGTTATTTATAATAAAAATATTATAACAGCAATTATATATTATATAAGAATGCAAAATAAACAATTGAAAAGATTTTTGCTCATTAAACCGTATATTCATCTCTTAAGATATCCGACTACGTTCGGAACTGTGATTTTTAAAAAGCGCATAAATGGATAATTTTTTTGATATTTAGAGTCATTTAAATTAGAATACATGTATACAATTGATTTAAGGACATTTTGACAAAAAAAATTATTTAAATACAATATTTTGGCAAAAAATTAACTTAGAATAATTTTTTTTTCAAAATGTTCTCCTTTTGTGAAAAATGCTTCTATTATATAATAATATTTTGCCTGTATTCAGCTCAAACCTCTGTACAGAGGCTCAACTAGAATTTCTGAAATGCATAACTCGGAAGTCGGTTTATCCATGTTTTACTAAAACAGAAGGGAGAAATTTTAAGAAAAAAACGCTGATAATTAATTCAAATGATTGTAACTCTGAAAATAATGTGAATTTTTCAAAAATCATAGTTGAGCCTCTGTACAGATGTCTGAGCTATATACAGGCAATATATTAATACAATAAAAGCATTCTTTACAAAAGGAGAACACTTGGAAAAAAGGTTATTCTAAGTTAATTTTTTGCCAAAATATTGTATTTAAATAAATTTTTTTTTGTTAAAATGTCATTAAAACAATTTTATACATGTAGTCTAATCTAAGTGACACTAAATATCATGAAAATTATCCATTTATGCGATTTCTTTAAAAGCACGGTTCCGAACGTAGTCGGATACCACAAGAGAGTTTTAGTTTTCTTTAGAAGCTCAACAATCATCAAATTTGGAATAAGTTTTTGAGATAAAAAATAATAATAATATGACAACTTATTTTAAAAAAAGCTTCCTTGCTAAGTAAACAATTATATTTCTCTTTAAGATATTTAGATAATTAAAACAGTGATTCTCAATTAAAACATGCTTAAAAATGAAATTCTCCAAAAAAATTGTCCTTAGAATAGCAATAACTCGCCATTATTATTTCACTGAAAAATATGGAACATAGCAAATTCTTTTGTACTTTGTATACATTTATAAAAGTTTTATCTCTTCAAATTTTAATCAATATTTGTATGCTATTAATGAGTTTCTAACTGCCATTCAAGTCACCCATCCGGTATAGCGGTTAGTTACGCTTACTGCGGTGCCTTTGGGTGTGGGTTCGATTCCCCGGTAAGACATAGATGTTTCTGTTGTAATCCCTTTTCTTCTTTGTGATATGTGCTTCACGTTTACTTCTATGTAATCCTCCGTGTGTGATACTTTGTGGAGCACGAGGTTATAAATGTTCTCAATAAATATATACATATATATATATATATGCCATTCAAAACACCAAATAGTATTGAATTATCAAGAAGCTTTTTTCACTACTCATCGAATATATATATATAGGTATTTTAAATAAAAAAAATGTAATTAAAAATTTTGGGGTGTGGTTAATAATATATTATAAATCATATATACAAATATTAAACTCAAAATACTATTAAAATACTTTATAATAATTAAAAACAAAAACGTTTGATAATTCGGCTTACAAAATGAAGAATAAAAGTTACAATATAATCTCTCTCTCTTTCATGTATGCGTGAGGGTGTGTTTTGTGTTCTAAAGTAATATGCTCTAGTATTCATTTAACTATTTCCCAATCTAGGACAATTTCAATTTATATTAAATGATTCTGTTAGTGTTGGTGTGAAATAATTTATAACTTGGTATTTGGTAAATAAAAAAATAATTTCTCCTCATTTTTTTAAATTTCGTGTAGAATAACTTTTTTTCTATTGAAGCTGAATTGTTTCCTTCAAAAGGTGACAATTATTTACGTTGGAAGAATGAGAAGGCTTACCAAACTCATTAGGTTATTGCTAAAACATTCTCGCATCCGCAAAGTAAAGTTTGTATTGGTAAGATGGATAACAAAGGATTCAGTTAACATTCATGGAGACTTCGTTATGTTTAGCATATTACACTTAAAGGATTTGAAACGAACCGTTGTTAAATTTAATCACCCATCGTTAGAGACTGATCCTACTAATATTTCATCGTAAAGTAGAAGATAACTGCAGTAAATGTTCTTAATATCTTGATGATGCTTTTTAACATGAGGAAGGCTTGTTATACAAAAGATAAGCTCAGTTTTAGCCAGAGTAAATATTCATAATATATGCTTTTGTTACATTCAAGTTTAACTTTATTATAGGGAATCTAAATCAAAATAGCAAAGCCATTGAATTTATCTATGAATAAGAATTTGAAGCGTAGAAGTGAATAAGAATATACATTATTGCCTCAATTTTCTCTTGTTCTTATCTTTAGTTCAGTAGGATAAAGTTTATCGATGTAATTAATAAAATTGTGTTCCAAATTTGTGTATTTAATTATTGATTATAACAGTTATTTGAACTTTTATTATTATCTGTCAAGCATTCATCAGTTAATCTGAGCTTATAAAATGTATCACTTCAATTTTACAAGGTCTTTTCAAAAAGTATCCGACCTTTGGCCAGAAAAAATATCTTAGTTACTTTGCGGGATTAGGATTCTAATCATTCAAAATAGGCCCCTTGCCGTTTTCTCACACTCTTAGCCCAGCATTCTTTCCACTCAGAAAAACACTTCTAAAAGGCTTCTTTTGGAATGGTGTACCCCTCTGCCGTCGCGTTCTGTCTTATCTTTTCTCTACTCTGAAAATAGGATCTTTTCAATGGCATTTTTATTTTCCGGAACAGCTAGAAGTCGTAAGAATCTAGGTTCAGCGTTGATAATGCCAGAAGGTCTTGTGCAACTGCAACACGGAGTTTTTCTGCTCCACCGAAAGAAGCTTAGGAAGGAATTTCGTCACAGCTCTGTGCATGATCACACAAAATTCCATTAGGAGAACCTATACTAATCTCAACTTATTCAGCAGTATCTCGTATGATTAATCTACTATCTTTCATTGTCAGATTTTCCATCTCTTCAACAACAGCTGCATTTTAAACTGTTTGTAGTCTCCCAGAACTCTGGTCACTTTTTGCCGACTTTTGCGTCCACTTTTAAATCGGTTAAATCATTTTTTAATTTGTGTAACCCCCATAGAATTGTCTCCAAAGACTTTCTGAATCTTACAAATAGTTTCACTTGACAAAAAAAAATGGAAGCATTTCTTCTGGTCAAGTCATTCAGACATGTTTAGAAAAATAAAAATTGGACGAACACGCACCTCACTTGATTGTCTGTAGAAAACGACTGGTACATAGAACGAAGGAAAAAAATTCAAGCATGTGCATTAAGCCGTCACCTCCCACTTTGCGTGGAAAAACTCAAGGTCTGATACTTTTTGAACAGACCTTGTTTTTGAATTAATTACTTGAATTTTTATTATTATCTAATTACTGACATGAATGAGCAAACTGTTTACCTGGGAGATTTTCTCCTGTAATTTAGATAAAACTTTATATTATTTTTGCAAAAGCAGCGTCTATTTTTACTTTTGTTCCTCTAAACGATTTTTCTATACTTCTCATTAACTTAATCTGTATCATGTCTTACGAATATGATGTAAAATTCTATCGAATATAAATAGAGAATATAAATTTCCAGATTTATAAAAAATAATATTTAAATACTATCACTATTTTATTGATTTATACTGCTATTTAAAGCGGAATTAATATTCAGTTCTCCATTTAATATCTACGTTTATTTAATATAAATTACATTTAGAAAATTATAATAATTATAAGTATCATTCACTCACATTACAAAGCTATCAGTAATTATAAATATTATGCATGTAATAAAAAAGAAAATAGATATTAATTCTAGTTTTAGCTTAAAAATCACTAATTAAGTTTTATTAATTCCAAATTATTCTTTTTTTGGGGGGGGAGGAGAAAATTTGAAAGATTTTTCTATCGTAACACAAATAAGAACGCTATTGAACTGTAATTTCATCATATATTGCAACAATTAATACTTGAAACATAATGCCTTGTATGTACTTTCGTTTTTACTTATTTTCTTATTATCATTACAACATCGATTGAAACAAAACTGACGCTACTATTACGAATACTTTTTATTTGCCTTTGTAGATAATTATAAGGCGATTTTACTTTATTTATTAATCTCTTATAAAAACACACAAATCTCATAAAAACTTATTAATATCTTCTCCAAATTTGAAAAACTTGGAGGACATATTCATATCTTTAGCGTCTATAAAGACTGCCTATTAGCATATTTCAAAAATCGTCGAAAACAGTAATAGTTTGATGTAAAAACCAGAAAGTTGACTTATTTATATTTTGAAAAATATATCTAACTATAAATTAAACTTACAAAACATTTAAGTCAATTCAAAGTATTTACTGCAATCAAATTTAGTCCAGTAATAAACTCATTTTAATAAATTCATATACAGGGTGATTCATAAAGAAGTATACACTTTCAATGCACTATAAATCAAGAACAATGTAAGATGTTATATGTCGTCTGTAACAGAATTGTATGGAATTATTTTAAGTTTTGGCAGAGACAGTCACAAATATTTTATGTATAAGCCCTTAGTCACTCGACACACACTAATCTGGTAATTCATTACCGCCCAAATGCGTGTTAAGGTATCTGAATCAAGTCCATCAATAGCAGTTTAACTCCGCTAGATCAACAGGAAAGGGAGAGACGAATGCCTTGTCTCCCCACAGGAAGAAATCACAAATTGTTAAGTGGTCTTCTGGATGGCAATTTGGTCAGTGGCATGTTGTAGTCCGCAACTCGTCCAATCCATTGGTGTGGAAGATGTTCATCGAGGTAATCTCGAACGTTAACCGATCAATAAGGTGGTGGTGCACCATCCAATTGGAGTATGAAGTTGTCAATGGTTGCCTACAACTGTTGCATCAACACTAAAGTGTTAACAAGTCTAAGTAAGTGGCTTCCGCAACAGTTTGCTAAATTCAAGAACACAAAAGTGCAGATGCCGTCAATTCACTTGCCTTCTTCACTTCCTTCAGGGGTGAAACACAAACTTTAGCAGTACATCTACCTTTCGGTTAGCTGAAGTGGTGCGTGTCTTTGATTGGTACTGTTTTACAGCATCTGGAAAGTGAATACCTCTTTGAGAATCACCCTATATATGAAATTATTGAAAAATTCGATTGAAAATATAACAAAAATTTTGGGCGAGATAAAACAAATTAAGAGTGTTACACTCAAGCTGCGTTTCTCTTCTTCCATCAAAAAGAATTATACACTAGCAAGATGAAACACACATGAAATTTAAATGCATAATTTAGCTAATTATGTTTATTTAAAAATAACAGCTCTCGCACAAAATAAGGCATAAAATATAATGAAGTGCATATAATAAAATATTTAAAGGCATTTTATTATTGAGAATATAAAACAAAGAATATCAAAGAGTTACAATATATCGTAATTTTTGAGCTACTTAAGAGTAATGTGGGTGTTCTCTCCGTGTGTGCGAGTGGGTGTCTTTGTTTGCGTGTGGGTGTGGGAGAGAGAGATACATAGTCGCGGAAACTGTGCAGTATACAAAAACTGCATATGTAATCAAAATATTCCGTTGCAGTTAAGTTTAAAGAACATTACATTCACAATTATTGTCATACTTAACTGTTACAACATTGAACCAATTTTTGAATTCTCTCGAGAGAACAAAAAAAATCTAGTTTTTAGAATAAAATAGATTATACACAACAAATCTACTTAACTACATTAATGTAATCATTTCTGCAATTATTTTTTTTATATTTAAAATTTGAAATCCCTCAAGAAATTGCATCTGTTGTAAAATGAAAAATAAAAAAACATCTTTCATTTAGTTATTACTTACCTTTTACAGTAATTCACACACACAGAGGCTCATTAAATTTTAAAATAAAAGAAGCAGTTTCAGCGAGTGTCTGCTTTTTATAGGCTGCACGGATCTTTCTCGAAGTATCCACTTGCGTCATAGATCATGATATATATAAAAAGGTTTCTCCGGTAATTTCCAGAAGCATCCATATTATAGCCAACTCACCAAAAATGATGCCAACGTGACTTTATCGCCAACATTTCGCCAAGTCGTCTCCATTGAATCACCATTATAATGTAAGGAACGGCGTTGTTAATGAATATTACAAATTTTATCATAAAATAAACACAACAGAAGGTAATATTAAAGTATTAGATATACAGATATAAATTATTTACACTATTGTAAGCATTAATTACGCAAAATTCTTGACACTATAGTATTTGTTCTACGAACTAATCCATATAGATAAATCAATGCACGTATAAAAAGGACGAAAATGTAGAGAAATAGAAAAGTGAAACTAAATACACTTCTTAAGCTATAAAATAAAAATCTGAGTGATTTTTAAATTATTAATGTCACAAAAAGTAGAAAATATTCATAGTTAAGAAGGGGGTACATTTCAAATCATGTTAGAGTATTAAAATATATTACACGCATACATTTCTCTTTCAAAGATTTTTTTTTACAAAATAAAAGCTTGCATTTCAAAAATTATTTTTAAAAATTCTCTATAAATGGCATTAATGGACATTTTTCAGAACTTCATAAGTATTTCCATGACATAAGAGGACATATTTTAAAATTTCAGAAATTTCAGTACAGTTCCGATTTTTACGTATAAGTTCAGTTCTACATCAAATCTGTAAAGAAATGGGGAAGGGGAGGAAAAATAAATAAATTTCCAAATAGTTTTTTTTTTTTTTCATAACTACTGGGTAGGATGGATGTAATATAAACCACCAAAATTGAATTTCAATATCACAAGACGTCCACACACACACACAACAGCATTTCTTCACAGAATGGTTTGTTAGTTCCCGAACGATGTTGGTTTTTGATCAATAAAATTTTCTTTCTGCGGTGTAGGCTATTGGATATGTCAGATACTTTATTCTATCAAGCAAGCAATATTGAAAAGTCTCTTTCTGGAAACAAAATGCCTAATCGATATTTCAAAAACGTATGTTTGCTTGAAAATATTAAACTTTATTTCCTCAAAGGAAGTTCTCTTGCTTTTAAAAGAATGCAAGTGTAATTTATATGCTGAAATGATAATTTTCAATGCAAATGTGAGAATATATGTTTGAACTAAGCTACTAGACTGTTTATCTTTTTTGCAAATAATGTCTAGAATACGTCTGAAAATAGGAAGATTTAGGGCAAAGAAGTTTTATTGATATTAGAGCAGAATATTTTCATGTTTTTCTTATAATATTTACAGTATGTAGAATATTTTTCAATAATTCCTTACTTATTAAAATTTTAATAGTATTATTCATTTCTTATTGCATTTGTTTTGATTTTTGTGTCATGATTTAAATACTCATAGTGAAATATTTCCAATGATAAGGAGCCAAGTGCAAATTGAAAGAAAATGAAAATTTTATTATATATTTGTAGATTATTATGTTAATACTTTGGTATGTAATAGAATTTGTGTATTTTATTTAATGCAATATTTTAATCTAAAAATAAAGAATTTACTTTATTTAATAATAAACTTTGAATGTTTTGAAAATGCATTTACGTTATAAAATTCTATTGCTGGTTGACGTCGAAAATTAGATGAGAAAATAACTTTAAATATTCAGTTATTGTGAATTTTAGTTAGATAAGCAAGAGAAACTTATATTTTAAAGTTAACTTTATAGAAACAGAGCTTTAAGAAGTTTTTGTATACATATTTACTTTGCAGCAAAGTTCAAAAATAAATGGTACTTAAATGAAGTTAACTTGGTCCATCACAAGAAATTATTTTTACTTCTTTAAAAACTATAGGACAATTTCATTCAAATCTCTTTGTTTCTTTAATACTTTTAACAAAACATATATCCATATAAATAAAAATTAAGTGTCTGTTTGTAATTTGAAATTAAGAACTTTTTATTAAATGCATTTAAAAGTATATACGGTACTTATATGAAAAAATCAATTTTTAAAATTTTTGTCTGTCTGTCTGTCTGTCTGTCTGTCTGTCTGTCTGTTCTGGCTGATCTCAGAAACGGCTGGACCAATTTTAATGAAACTTTCACTGGCAGATATTTAATGTTATAAGAAATAACGTAAGCTACTTTTATTATAGAAAAAAAATTAGGGTTCCGCTAAATTAAAATTAAAACCAATGAAATGGGGAACAATATCCATTTCAAATAGGGTTTATTTTTATTCAGTAGGGATTATTTTTATTCAATAGGGTTTGTTTTATTTCGTAAGCCTTCTGTCTCAACGTTTCTAGCAGTTATATCAAACTTTTTGTTTGATTAGGTTACTGACACTCGTGATTTTTCCCGTTCATGTCTGATCCGAATGTTTTTAACAGTCCTCGCACCATCGACAGTGGCAAAGATCATGCATCTCTCTTACCTCTTGCTTGCGGCTTCGTTTGTGTTTGTTTTACCCTACCCAGTCCTCACCCCATGGACAGTAACAAAGGTTACGTGTCCCTCTCCCCCCCCCATCCCGCTTGCACATTCGTTTCACCCTATTGCTACTTAGACCTGTTTTGAACTGTTACATTCAACGCTTATCCCCATTCCAATTATTTCATTCTCTCTCAAGAACACTGAGCAACATCAATTTTTCTATATCATAGACAGCATTTAAACTTAAATTAGGGAATGTTTGGGTTTTACGTCATTTGACTTCTCACAAGGCTCCGCATTTAAATAGAGGTAAGCCAGTTTCATACCTCTATTGTTTATTTCATTGCCAAACACTGCACAAAGCAGAATCACAATACATGTTTGTCTTACAAGAGTGGTTGTGCAAGTGTGAGTGTGCGGTGAGGGTAGCGATCGCAGAGCCAACAGGTTGTTTTATTTAGTTAAGTACGTAAGTAGTTGTTTCTAAAATAAATATTTTTAATTACGTTTTAGGTGAAAAAGTGCACTTACACCCTTAAATTAAGTAAGTTTATTCAAAACTGTAAATAACTTCATTTATCCTGCGTAATATATACAATATAATAATATTTAAGTGAATAATATTTATATTGAAATCAAAGAATATATATATATATATATATAACAGTTCCTCGAGTCACAAAGTATTTTTATTTTTCTACCGTTCAGTTCTTAATTCAAATTGTTTCGTTACATTTTCACAGTTTTCTAGGGATGAAACCTTTAAGTAATAATTAGAAATCAATGTTAAACGTCGTTAGGTTTTCTTTCATGAAAATATATCAGTTTTTTATTTACTTTGAAATCGATAAATTCTTATAGGCTATTTTATTTAGTTAAGTACGTAGGCAGTTATTTCTAAAATAATTTTATTTAATTACTTTTTAGGTGAAAAAGTGCACTTACACCCTTTAGCTATACCTAAAAGAAAATCAAATATTTCTAATCTATACAAATAAATAGAATTGAAGTGTGTTTGTAATTTGAAATTAACAGCTTTTTACTAAATGCATTTAAAAGTATATACGATACTTATATAGAAAAAATCCAGTTTTTAAATTTTTGTCTGTCTGTTTGTTTCGACTAATTTCTGAAACCGCTAGACCAAATTTGACGGAACTTTCACTGACAGATAGCTGATGTTACAAGGAGTAACTTAGGATACTTTTATTTCAGAAAAAAAAATAGGGTTCCGTGAAAACAAAATTAAAACCAATAAAATAATGAACAACATCCGAGTAAGCTTTGCTATGGCAATTAACAAGTTAACAAACGTTAAGCAAAGCTGGCATAGATTTAACTAAGGGTTGCTTTTCCCATACGTGGCATGTTCACGTGCGAGAGATGCCACCAGCGTTGTTGTTTTAGTCCAAGAAAATCGTACACCAAATATTGTATATAGAGAGATTTTTCAATAAATTTAATATTGTATACAGAAAGATTTTTCAATAAATTTAATATTGTATATTGCGAGATTTTTCTTTAAATTTAATATTGTAAATAGAAAGATTTTTCTTTAAATTTAATATTGTACATAGAGAGAGATTTTTCAATGAATTCAATATTGTATATAGAGAGATTTAATATTAACGTATTATACATCCAGATACAAATTATTTACACTTTTAAGCGTTTATTACACAAAATTTGTAACAATGTGTTATTTTTGCTGAGCAGAAGGAAGGTGTTTTTAAAAATCGACCCACAAGAAAGTTACGGGGCATTATAAATTTTAAAAAAATCTTTTTTATCAGCTGTTATATCTACAGACGTAAAGTTTAGCAAACATGGTTTTTTATTCAGCTGAGATATGCAAAAAGCTTTTTTTTTGTCTAATTTACAATTCCCGTAAAATTAACTCATTACAAACTTCTTCATCCTTCAGTCCGTATTGTTTAATTTTTCAATTAAACGTGCGAAGAACTGGTATACCAGCTAGTTTTAAATAAATTCTTAAAATATGAAAACATTTTTTTTAATGTTTGAATATTGTCAGTTTCAGTTATTTAAAACAAATAACTGAAATAATAATTCTTACATGATCAACTGTCTATCACAAAATGTGAAATACTATATATTTTTTTGTTTTCATGCTGAAACAAACGAATTGTTTCAGCGGTGTGAAATTATATCTCTTTCTCTCTCTCTCTCTCTCTCTCTCTCTCTCTCCATCTTTGTGTCTTTCTTTTTTTCTGTCTTTCTTTTTCTCTTTCTCTCTCTTTTTCACCCTCTCCCTCTAAAATAATTTTTAACTACTAGTTCACTGCCTTAAGGTAAGAGTTTATCTTTCTACATGGGGTGGCTCTCTCTCTCTCTATGTGACTAGGCCTTCATCCTAGAAATAACCTAGATTAGATACCATTTAGATAACCAGTTTACCGACCTGAAAGAGCTAAGATATAATGGCTCTGCCAAATGAGAACAACTCAATACCTCCACAAATTCAATTATTTAAATGCTGAAATTTATATTAAACTGACGTTTTGTAGAAACTAAAAAATTTGGGGTGGATAATTATTAAGTAATTTACTACAGGTGATGTAATTTGAGTTCATATATCAACACCCTTTTGAATCGATCATTTGTTTAATTCAATATTATAGAAATCAAATTTTTAATTTATAATTAATCAAATGAAATGCTGTTTTTTCGACATAAAAAAGATATTTCATCCTTAACTATCACTTTTTTTCTGATGTTTGTATTAATCGAGAACTTTATCGGTTGAAAAACACACGAAAATATTTCAGAATTATAATTTCTTAATAAAAGCTCAGTTTTTAGTAGGTAATCTTTTTACTTGAAGAGTTTTTAAGAAAAATGAAATTTAAGTTATAAATAAATAAAAAAAATATAACAAAAGAGTATTATGTTGAATTCCATTGCAAACATAAAAAAATATGTTTGAAAAATATGTTCTCTAAAAGAGATGCAAAAAAAACATTTTTAACATTCGAATAAATGTTCGATAACTGTAAAAATGAATTCCTTTCAAATTTTCATGAAATACGAAATTTCAAACTATTCGCGATATAAAAATCTGCTTCTGCAGAACATATACTTGCTCTGCATAAAACATATAAAGAGAAAAAAAAAGTTAGTAGAATTTCACGTCTTACAGAATAAGACGTGAAATTCTACTTTATACCCTATTTATGCCTCAGACTTGCTATATGACTATTTTTGAAAAGTTCTGTGCGTCCAAATCACACCATGGTTCACTTTTCGCTTAGCAAAAATGGCTGAAAAAAATTCGAGAAGAAAAAAATTCACTTTGAAATCTTTCAAAAGACATGTGTCGTAAAAGTAAATGAAAAAAGTACTACTCTTAAGAAGGAAAAATGTATCGGGCAACACAGAGAAGTCTCAATATAAAATAAATGCTACTGACTGAATTTAAAAACATTTTGTCTTCAAAAAATGAATCAGAAGTTAAATGAAAAATATTTACTACCTGAATACTTCCGTGTATAAAGCAGCGATACTCAACCTGCGGCCCACCGGGCCTTTTTAAGTGGCCCGGTCATGGCCCTTTGTTCTGAGAAATTCATTTATTTATGAAAATTTGGTGGGAAATTCTTTGTTAAGGAATCTAATATATCAGTTTTGCTTTTTGCTGTTGTTGATGTATGGGTGCGAATTCATATTTTTTCTGATTAGTGATAATAGACAACAGTGGTGTAGCGACCGTTTTATGAGTGGAACTAATTTTTAACTATCTTTCATATCTTGTAAGCGAAAAATATTTGAATAAAATAGGTTGCTTCAAGACGATAGGGAAGTTGACTACTTTATAGTGAAAAACAAGGAGGGATCAGTAATTGTTTGATTTGTCACGAAAGTGCTGTATTTAAAAAGTACCACTAAACAGGAATCGTTCAATGACACATTTCCTCGAAGATCTCTTTCAAGATATGATAAACAGGCTTTCTTGAATAATCTTTACAACAGCAAAAAAATGTTTTGTTAATGGTAACATCACAGGGGTAACAAAGGCACCCTATGAAATTTGTTTTATTATTCGTAATCATATGGAAACCGTTTACTGATGCAGAAATAGTGAAGGAGTGATTCTTAAATGCTTCCAATTTAGAAAAATTCAGTGAGAAAAATAAAAAATATAAAAAATAATAATTCAAAGAAACATAATATGAGTTATAATATTTTCATCAATTTTCCACAGTTTTATAATATCTTGGTCTTACAACTTGCCGCCGCCCCCCCTCTCCATTAATCCTCATGTTGTGGCTCGCGTGAAATAGCCATCATATGTATGTGGCCCGCGTGAAGTAGCTGATATATGTATGCGCCCCGGCAGAAAAAAAAAGATTGTGTACCCCTGGTATAGAGAATATCATTTATTAAGAAATATGGTAGGTAATTAAGAAGGAATAATACATGAAAAAAGGATAGAACGCTTATATGTTTCCATAACAAAAAATACGTTTAGAGGCAACACATGTATTTTACAAGGTGAATACAAATGATGGATCCGATTTAAAAAATTATATTTTCAAAACTACTACATTTATTACAATAAGTGATAAATGAATGTAAAGAGAAATATACCAAGTTTTTTTTTCTACCAATGATCAACATCACATTCAAGATCATTGTAATTGAAATATAAACGTAGAGTGACAATCACAGAGAAGAGTTTTAACTTATTAGAATATGCACGAGTTTTTTCGGTTATTTCGGTGCAACATGCATTTAGAAACCCCTACGGAGAAGAATCACCATCCAACAAGAGCATTCTGTGGTTATATCATCAATTTAAGAAAACAGGTTGCTTGTGTAAAAAGAAAAGCAGTGACAGGCCAAGCGTCTCGGAAGAAGCAGTGGAGAGGACGAGGCAGAGTTTTGTTCTAAGTCCATGGAAGTCTACGTGAGTTGCCGCCTGTGAGACTGGAATGCACCAAAAAACATAAAGAATTTTTTTTTAAAAAAAAATTTTAAGTCAATCCCTACTTCATTAGAAAAACGTACTGGCGCCATCTTTTGCAGCCAGTTGTAACTTCAACAGAAATAACGCAGAATAAATTTAAAATTAAAAAAATTAAATTTAATTAATGAATTAATATGTGAAAAATCTGTATTAACATCAAGTGGCATCCACTTCAAGTTTAAAAAACATTTATTTGAACTAGAATGGATGAAGAGAAAGATTTTACTAAGGATTGAAAAGATATATATATATATATATAAGGAGAGAGTGAATTTATTGTAGAAAATGCATAAATTTCAAATCTTATCATTTGCAATTGACACAACAAATAACAGATGACAACAGTTAAGCATTTGTGCAGCATTATGAACCATTGATAGAGTGATGATACAAAATGTATCGGATAAACTACTGGATTACATATTTGACGTATGACATGTCACAAGATGGTCACAAATCATACATTTGTAACAGAAAAATAAATTTTGTATTTAAAACTTTTTACATTTATGTATCCCTCATTGTAATATATGTAGTAGTTTCGATAACATGATTTTTTAAAATCGAATCCATCATTTGTAATCACCCACTATATTCCAAACACTAAATCTGTTTCTTCTGTGTTTTAATTCAAAATACAGGGTGTCTGAAAAGTATGACTACACTTTCAAAAATAAAGAAAACAAAGATTTTCGCTTAAGTTTTTTTTATATTCCATAAAGAAAAGATTAAAGTTTCTGTTTAATCCAAACTAGATGGAGCAACAGTCAAGTTGTGCAACTTTCTCATTTCAAAATGGTTTCCCCACAAGAACAAAAGCAAGTTGTAGTATAGTTTCTAGAAATTTAAAACTGTAACACAAGTACAGCGTAAAAATTTCGGACTCTCTACTTATAAAAGTAATCCTCCTTCAAAATGCACAATTTTGTATTTAAATTACAATTTCTCGTTTCTTAATACAAATTTTACCTTACTGGAGTAAAATATTTCATCAAAATCATCTATCAAACCTTTGATTTTTAACTCTTTTACTAATAAGAGGAACTTTCCTCCCTCCCCTCCATCCTATTTTAAAATTGGTGACTGTCGCATTTAATTATAGCCTTGTCGAAATTTTTTATACATAATGTCAAAGTAGAACGTATGCCGAATGTAATTATGTAAACGGGAACATTTAGAAGGTAAAAAACTGTCAAATTAATTGGTGCCAATGATAAAACATTCACGGGCTATACTCTTTTATTATTTCAGTTTATTGTGTCATGTAATAATATATTACTGTGTTTTTTCTCATGTTTTATGTTACTCTGTAAGTATAATGTTGTGTAATAATAAAGTATATTTGAACCAATGATAACAGATTCCTGACAGACAATAAATTCTATGGGAATAGTTCTGTTCTTTTCTCTTACTAGTCCAAAAAAACTACACATTGTTATGTATTTTTCTTACAATTTTTATTTATTTTACGTCCAAACTAAAATAAACAGTTACTAATATTTATTCTTAGCAACCTTATGGTCTTGTAAGAGTTAAGTTACAACACTGGTTTTTAATATTTCTGTGTTTATCACGAGCACAAGGGCTAAATTCATGATGGTCACATGATAAATGCAATCACGTGTTCTCCATTGAATTCAAAACAGACAGAATTGTACTTGTTGCTCAACTTGTAAAATTTTGATAGAATATATTTGATAATGGGTGAAGAATGTAAAGAATGTTCTTAAAAAAGCTTTTCAAAATTTGGAAAAAAAATCCTTATATTATTCGTGTATTTTTAAATCAAGGCCCTTTTATTTATCTATGTGCGCTATTATTGTTGACAAGCATGCACCTTTCAAAAGAAAACGTCTGCAAAATGTAAAAGCTGGTAACAGCGAAGTTTACGAACTGATTGTCTGGAAGCACGAGGTTTTGACGCCATATGAATTTATCCCATAGAATAACTAGTAATTCTAAGTCAATTTGTTTCTATTTTTTCAGCGCGAGATATATTCCACAGTAGTTCACAAAAAGACATTGAAAAAACTGATTTTATTTGTTCTTTAATACATCTATCATTTTTTTTCCCTTCCCAACAGATCAGGAAAATATTTCTTCTATGGCTACCGTGGTTACTCCGAATGGAGAGGCCCGGACATAAGATAACGAGAAAAGATCTGTTCCGAAGCACCAAGGTGTGTGAAATGGAACTCAAGGAGCGCACTTCGAGAAGTTTGCTGACGAACATCGTCGACGGTGGCGCTGCGAGCGGTGGTGAAGAAGAATTCAGACCTGGAAATGCCACATCATCGTCCTCACCGGCACAACAAAGAGTACAGGGCGAACGAAGCTATGCAAATGTCCTCATAGGGGGTTCCAACCATGGTTCTATGGTTTATACTTGCATGCACGCAGACGTGGAACTTTCAGCTATACTAAGGGAGCTTAAGGTAATTACTGCGAAGCTCAGGAAAGATGACCAAGATTCAGAAGTAGTGTCCGACTGGCAATTCGCTGCAATGGTGGTGGATCGAATTTGCTTAATCAATTTTACTATTTTCACAGTGGCATCTACAGTCTTGTCTCTTGGTTCTGCGCCTCATCTGATGGCCTAATTAATAACTACCAATGTGCATTCCATATGGGTTTAGATAATATAATTTAGAGAGATATATAAATAAGCAAAAAATATCAAATATATAATACGAAAAATCAACATTTTGGCTGACGAATTGGAATATATTAGGGTTATCGAACCTGAAAGTTAAGTTATTATTATCGAATAAGGCCATCAAAAACAGATGCGCTTAAAAATGCATAATGTTTTTTTTAAATGCTTTATAAATAAGCATTTGTGCTTGAAAATTATTTCATCTACTTTTATCAGCCAAAATAGTAAAGAATTTAAATAATGATATGCACTGTTATAATAAAAAATTGATTTGAGCAGACGATTCACACATGCAATTTCAAACTGTGTATAAATGGTGCAGTATAGATTGAATTATAGCTAATACGTGAGTACCGTAACTTTGTCGATGAATAATTAGTAAGAATATATTGATGATAAAAAAAAAAGAATGATCAAATTAGAATTATTTGAGAAAGAACACTTGATAGTCCACTAGATCACAAGAAGTACAAGGACGCATTGCTGGTTCCAAATTCTGTCGGAGATAATTCGAAGTATTGAAAAAGGTGATGAAGGTTAAATCAAAGCTTAATAAATATATTTTGAAAATAAGAATACATTCTTACAGCAAAAAAACGTCTATTAAAGCTTGCAATATTAAAAATATATGATGTTAATAGTTGCATCAAAGCTTGAAAGGTTATTTTGAGAATAAGAATCAATTCTTATACCGCAAAAAAATATCCATTAAAGCTTCTCAAGAATGTTGGAGGCAATATGTTCGATTAGTTGCAAATAAGCGTAGGTTGCTGTTTATGCTGAAGGTAATTTTTTCAGTAGTGTAAATGTCATGCCGACTATCAGAAGAATTTCCTGTTTTCATTTTAAAATTAATAGGAAATTCTTCAACAATGAATTGAGCTTTTATTACCGGTGAAACCGCTTTAGCGATATCGTTTGAATTTAAAACTCTTCATCTTTTTGTCTTTTACATGTAATATCTCAGGAAAGGTTTCTGCTTATCTGAATCAAAACAGCTATTTCCTATTTATTTTAGTCGTTAGTTTATGATATACATTAAAATATAGATTCTCAAGGAAGCTAGCATTTATCAATTTTTCTACTATCGTACATTATTTTAAAATAAAACTGGACAACTTTTGCTAGGCATTATTTCAGATATTTCTCTTGAAGCTAAAACTAAAATTGATAAGTTTCGCAAAATTCTTCTCTACCATTTTATTTTTTTAAAAAAAATGGTATAAAAGATCCCTAATCAAATTTTAAAGCTTATAAGTCAATGCAATTTAGTTTAATAACCTTTTATGTTAATTATTAAGATAAAGAAGAATAGAAGAGGAAATGTTAGAAAATAAAGTTGTATCAAGAAAATAATACTATACTTAGCATATATATATATATCTTCACGATAGTACAAATATTATATATCTTCCATCATTGTACATGATGCTACCAAAGTACGAGTATCTTGAGTTATTAGTAAACCTTATATCAACAAGATTAGTCTAAAAGTTAACTATTAGGTATAGTTTGAATAAAGTCAGAAATTCGCTAGAGTCAGTATTTCTCTATTAGATGAAGAAGAATGTTTAAAATGGAACAAATATTGAGCTGTGTGTTCCATCTTTAACATTTTACCCAACAATATGCTAAGTTCTATCCGTAAATTAAATCTATTACCCGCGTGTTATACCACCGAAATTTTACATGATCTTCGATTTTTGTTTATTTTCATTAAGCAATTTTTTATACTGTATTCATGTTTATATTCCCTATAAAATATTTAAAAAAAACTCAACATTTCTTTTTATTTAACTTAAGTGTTGAAGGATTATTGTTTTGTATATATATATAATATGTGAAATACAAATAACTTTTAACAATCCATAAAATGTATAATGTAAAAAAAATTAAAAAAATAAATCTAATAAACATTGGACGAAATTGAAATAATTAAGAAAATTGTAGCAATCAAAAAATAAAATAAGAAAATTTCCTATATTCCAGTTTTAAAATATAAAATACCTTTGAATACATATTTGATTATTTCGATAGTGAAATCATAAAGCTTCTAAGAAAATTTTAGAAAAAGATACTTATATAAAATCTATCGGGTTCCTGCTTAATTTTAATACTTAAGTTATTCTAACTGTAAAGGTATAAGTTAAAAAGACTGATTATTTTCAGCATAGAATTATAATGCTAAAATCAATCAAAACACCTATAAGTCTTCATAAATACATTAACTGTAATTAAAATAAATATAAGAATGCTATGCATTCCTTTAAATGTTTTATTAATCATATTTTAAAAACTTCCATGCAATTCTATAAAATTGGAAAAACGGTTTAGTGAAATTCGGAAAAAACTATTTTTCTTTGAATTTGAATTAATTGAACAAATTAAAAATATCAAAGAAAAATTAATATTCTACAGAAAAATTTTATAAATTTCAATGAAATTAAAATTTTGTTTCCTTATTAATTTCATGATTATTTTTAAAGTACAAAAACATAAGCAAGCTATTTTATGCTATTTTAAATTATGTATGAACTCAACTATATTGATGAATATACGTTAATAAAAAGTCAGAACATTGAAAGTATGTTAAATTCGTCCATACTCGAAAATTAATTTATTAATCTTTTTGTAATTGTTAATCCATTATCTTGTAAAAGATAAGGGGAAAATTAAAAACTAACTAAAACAAACAAAGCGTTACGAAGCATGAATTAAGATAGTAATAATGATCAATTTATCTCAGTACGTAGTCCCTGATATATTTAAATAATATAAATATATATTATGAAGTTTAATCTGAAAAACTTGTCCAGTGACTTAATATAATAGAAATATAGCTTTAATCTAATAGCATTAAGAGTAAAATATTTCTTTTAAAGCTATAAGAGAGAAGCATAATTTTATCAGAATTTGTCTACATGTGCCACATACTCTACAATAATAAGTAGACGATTGTGTCACTATTGAATGAATAGTACTTTAAAGTTAACTAGAACTTACAAAAACCAAACAAGGCAGCTATACAATATCGTAAGAATTCGTTTTTATGGTTGTACATTCATTTTATATTTTATATTGAAAATTCTGGTGTGTTTGTAAATAAGCTATTATGTGTACATTTTGTAAAGAAACTTACTTTAAATTTAAAATTTCTGTTTTGCCTTATTTCTAAAAACATATTTTTTGCTGTTTTTCATATTATCTTGCTTGAAACGATGTAAAAATAGTTTTTTTTTCTACTAACAAGTATTTTTGTTTGTAATATAATTTTTGTAAACTTTTCATGTACTATAAATGTTTATTGTATGTTTACTGATACTGAATATTGTTTTTACTTTTTTTAAAATTTTTATACCATTTTGTCTGAATTATAGCTTTGAATTTACTTATGATAATATATACTAATAAAAAAATTAGAGAGCTACTGAATTTTTTCTCTTTATTTCATATAAATATTTAATCATTTCCAAAACAAAGATGAAACAATTTTTATTAAGCAAAATGCAAATCCTTAAAGGAATAAACAAATAATAGTTTGAGTTTTAAAAAAGATTGGGCAAAATTTCACTTCTTTCATGAATGGTTTATATTTATTGTTTTGTTTTTGTTTACATATTACGATGTCAAGTTAGAAAAAAAGGTCAAAAAGACTCTGAACAGGGTTTTTGTTATCTTTTACTGTTATTTATATTTTTTTCTTCTAATATTTTTATCTTTATTCTTTTAAGTTATTTATTTATTTCAGATTTTAAACTTTAAAAACATTTCCAAATCCCTTTACAAAATCGAATAAATAAAAATGTACTGTTTTCAAGCTTCTTTAAAAACGAATTCGTATAATCTCTACAATATTTCCTAAAATTCAAATACTGGCTCTCTACTGTGTCTTTTATATTCGTTAAAACTAAATAAGTATATAGTAAAACCTGCAATAAGAAAATAAAAGGCTGAAATATTGATGACATTTATAAAACAAGAAAATGCTCATGAATTACAGTTCGCTGCAAAATGAACAACAAAATATACATAACAAATTTAAATATATTTGTAAATACAGTCATTGTTATAAAACACATTTCTCTAAGATTCAAAATTAAATGAATTATTCAGATACAACACACAATCATAATTTATTAGAGAAAACAATGCATGTGCAAGCAGAATGACTGAAGAAAAGAGTGTTTTCTGTTATCATAACATTTTTTTTCTTTTAAAGATATTGTGCTTAATAAGATTACATTTTCATTTAATATTCAAATTTTTATACTCAGAAAAATCTCATTAAATGAGAGAAATAAAGCACTCGACAAAAAAGACAGGAATTCTCAGAAAAATAATGTGAAGAGGATGGACTGTGAAATAAATTATTCAGTCTTCCTATTTGTTTTGTCTACGCTCACTTATTCTGAACTAAGTTCTCATTTTTTTTTCTTGCGCTATCATTCGAAATTAGAAAATTAATATGCTTGGGTTAAAAATTTCAGTTATTGTAAAGGAGCTGATTATTTTATTCAAACAATTAAACATACTTCCTGCTCTTTTATTAGATATTAATCAGGATTTTTTCCATAATTAATATTCTATAACCTAATGCAATTTATTTTCTTATATATTTCAATTCTACTACTTATAATATTTTGAAATACGTAGTTCAAATGCTTAAAAACATTTCAAGTATAAAAATTATGGAATGGTGAATGAAAATGTAAAAATTATTCATTATTTTGGCAGATTGGCCAGTAAGTGTAAAACGAAACATGTCTTCAGTTCTGTTTTTTATTTTTAAAAAATCCTAAATATAAGAAAATGACTTAATCATTTTCATTATTCAAATATAAATATTTTATTACAAAAAAAATTTAAGTATTTGTAGAAAACACAAAAAACTTAATTAAATTGAAAAGTTACATGTCCTTAAAAATTTTTTTCTTCAAGAGTATTAATTTATTTATGAGTTTTTTAATTACTATTTTGAAAATAGCTTTTGATATAAAATTTATTTTCAGTTTTACAGAAAAGTTTTTTTTTTTTTTTATTTTTCGAACCTGGTAAATTCTTAATAACATCAAATGAAATATCAAATCAGAAATTATTCATCTTAATCATATCGTACCAAGAAATTACCCAAAAAAATAGGGATTATTTCAGTATTTTTATTAAACTAGATTCTGATCAAAATACATGATTTTTGTGAAGGTTTTAAAAAAAAAGAAATGATACTTGAATTATATGTTTAAGAAATAAGAAAACAAAGCCATTATAAAAAGAATTCATTTTCTCAGAGAATACTAGTTTAAATTAAGCAATATTGTGAAACAAAACATAAAAGTTCAATTAAAAATGGATCAATTTAAGTGAGAAAATGTGTGGTTTTAAGTCGGAAAAGTCAGATATGTTTATGCTGCGCCAAACAATCGTTCAAAATAAAATACAAGTTGAAAAAGGCATATTCACACATAATAGGAGATAAAAACAATTACAGATATATCAAAAAGATAAAAATCCCTGACATTCAAATCAAAAAGAAATACAAGTGATAAAAAAATAAAAAATTTCATTGGAAAAAAATTAAAACATAAAGAAAAAAATGTGTCGACATTCATGTGGGGTGAATTATACTTATCGCTTCCGATTTTTATTTTGATGGGTGTAAATAAGATAGAATAAGATGGAAATTCCATGACACCATTACATTACAAATAAAGGGCGAACATATTCCTTTTTAAAACTCATTCATTAATTTTTTTTAAAAAATTTATAATTCATTTGTAAGCCATAATTTATATCAAAAACTATGTAAAGTTTTAAAAAAAGCTTCTTAAAGCATTCACAATCCTTTCAAATTTCCAGGTGTCATATTTATTTTTCTTCTAATCGGACTTCCAGTGAATTCATTTGTAACCCTTCAAACAAAATATTTTTTTAAAAAAGAAACAATATAACTCCCTATTAGTATCATTCTTTAACTATAATATAAATTTTCTGATGGACATTACTGAATCATAAATTAAACTTTCAGTTTATTGGTATAAAGGAAGTATTATCAATGAAAGTTTCTAAGGAATTTTCTGAGTTTATTAATTATGAGGGAAAATTGTGTAGTTTGATTAAATATGAATTAATATAACAAATCAACCAATAAATTTTTAATGACAATGATTTTCCATATAAAGTTACGAATTTTTTAGAAGAAACAGATTTTGCTTTAATTTGTTTCCTTATTATAATTTTCTGATTTATTATATTCTTTTTATAGCATATGCTGTTTGATTAAAAAATAATTTCAACAGCCACTCCCCATGTGCACCTGCTCACACACAGTACACTATACCATATGCATAATAAAAATAAACCTTTCATTACATGTTATAGAGTGCAAGAGAAAGTTCTGTCTTTTTTTCAAAGAAGACATTTTTTCCCTTTTTATTTAAAAAATACTCTGAAAAATATTTGCCTTTGTTTGTTACAACTGTCTACCAGTGTTCTGGCAGCTTATCTAACCCCCTAGAAAAAAAAGTTCTCTGTTTTGGAGACAAAGTATCCATCCACTGTCATTTGGGCACCCTCATAATTTATGAGTTCATTTCCATCAAGAAAGTTTTACAGCTACTTTAACAGATAATAGTCAGACGGGGGGCAATATCATGAGTATGTGCTGTCTGAGGTAAAGCTTCCTAACCCAACTCTGCAAACAATTTTTTATGCGGTATGCCGTGTTCCTTGCTATGTGGAGTCTAGGATTGTCGTGATGAAGAATCAGACTCTTTCTGTTGGCCAAAGATGGATGATTACATTGAATTATTTAGTCAAAACATCAAGTTGCGAACAGAAACGACCATTTCATTTTCTTTCAGCCACTCATAGTGCACTTGCTGTCTCACCAACAACATAACATATCCTTCTTCTGATACTCGCCAGCTTTGGATGTGGTTGGTAGTATCTCCCCCTTTGTAAGCATATGCTTTTTTTCTAACCACTTCCACTTTTTCAAACCACACAATCCACTTTTCATCAACTGTCACCAAGTAGTCCAATAACGGTTCCTTTTCATGACGAGCAAGATTTGAACACATCGAAATTCTGTCCATCAAATAGAGAGTTTGGACACAAAACCAAGCCTTTAAATATAATTCAAAGCAGTAGTCTGATGAATTCCAAGCTTTAAGCCAATTTCTGTGAAAGTCAACGAGGTATTTGTCCGGATCATTTTGCATAGCTCTTCGTCAATGGCATCTGATGTCCTTCCTGGTCTGGGTTCATGTTTCAAAGAAAAATTGCCCAAGAGAAATTTCACAAGCCATCTTTGGTGTGTTCGAATTGTTACTGCTTTCACTCCAAACACGCCATACAAGTTTCTTTTTACCTTCATCGTGTTATTCTCTTTTTGGAACTCAAGAAACACACCTCTTAAGTGTACTTTTTTTTCATTCATGTTAGCAGTTTTACACAAATTTTAAAAAAAAACTACCTAAAATGCAAATTAATGTGTATAAATTATCAATAGTATACTAATCTACTTGTTTAAACCAGTTTCAATATGATCAAAACTCTTTCTAAGGATCGGCAACACGTAAAAGTGCACGTGTTCAAAAACGAAAGAACTTTGCTTATTTCCAAAAATATGTTATGTAGTTTTCTTCATTAATTCTATATATACAATAATTATAATTCCTGCTTTTTATCCTGTTTAACGCTTCTTATAATTCAGGGTATTACCTTAGTTTCCTTAACGCTAGAAATATCTTAAAGTAAGGGTATTAAATAATAGTTTCATTTGATTAATTAATTATAGTTTCATTAATATATGAATGTCTCTGAGTATTATCAGAGTAAGATATTCATTATGCAAGCTCTCATTAATATTGTATAATTAAACTTATTAATTATATGTAGAAGAAACGCTAATAATTTCTAAGACTTGCTAATTTGCTCTCTTGCAGTTATATTTTTATCCACAGAACTACAATAATAATTTATTTTTTCTTTTAGATAAGAGTTAAAAGAAAAATAGAAAAAAGTGTTCGAACATAAATGCTTGATGAGAGAACAATTCTGTCAAAAAGAAAGTGATTCCCAATGGTTAAAACTCAAGGGAATATTAAATATCATAATCGCTATGTGAAGGATTGTATATTTGTTTTTTAAAAAGCAGTAAGAAATTTCTTTAATTTTAATAATAAACTTCAAAATAGGGATGAATTAATACTGTTTCAATAATAATTTTCAAAATACATAAGCGTTATTTTCTTATTTCTAATGCTACTTTGGAGAAATATTCAAAAAGTTACAAACGTTTTATGTGTGTTTTGTACAACATAATGTATACCAACATAATATTCAAAAGTTTCTTTCTTAGACTCAAGATATCCTCCAGCCCTACTATTATACATTTTGTTCGTTTATGTTAAACATAAATTCAACTTTATTATACTAAGTTTCATAAGTATCTCATATCTTTGTCTGCATCCTTGTCATCACCATTCTAAATGCTTTAAATTTTTGGTAATTTTTTAAGCTTTCAGACGCATTGTAAAAGTAAGAGGCATAACGAATAACAAGTTTTTAAACTATTATTTCACTTACTGAATATGAATCTGTTATATTTCAAAAAGGTTTTTGCTGAAAATCAAGCTTTTTTTATAAAGTAAGTTCTTTAAACTTTTATTTGTGGTATTAAAATAACAAGAGAAAAAAGCATGTATTTCTGTGTGCAATGTGATTTTACGACACTGAAGTATAGACTTCGCAATTTAGCGAATCGATTGTATTTTTCTGCAATACATTTCCCAAACTGATTCTACATCAATTTCATATTTAAATTTATGAATCTTGAATACATAAATCAAATTCAACATAATCATTCTGAAAAATGTTTCAGGCTCTAATAATTTGTTTTAATCAAATAAACTTTATATTTTTCCAATTCTGTCTAATCAAAATCCTTTTAATTGCAAATTTAAAGTTTTTTTAGTTTAAAATCATTTTAATTGCAAATATAACGTTATAAA
>BMAV01019626.1:599377-640026 GCA_019973955.1 Trichonephila inaurata madagascariensis
TTTCATTCGAGAAATATCAAAACTTTCCGGAGTTAAATGTTCTTTGAAGTCTAGGTTTTAATACTTGATTCTTATTAATATGACAAAAATTAATTATCCACCTACTTTCTTCTATTTACAAGTAAATAATTATTTTAGTTTAAATTTCTTCATCAATAACAGTAAAAAAATTAAATTAAGGGGATAAATAAATGAGGGGAAATTAATTTATTCTATTATTAAATAAATTTATAACGACTATAAGCAAAAGAAGATTTGAGACAATTAATTTTTTCCAAACTACTTTACTTCTTTCTACGAAAAATATTTCTGATAAACAAACTAAATCGTTCTTCTTCGAATATTTTTACCAGAATTAGATTTCAAAAAAAATTATTTATACTAGACCTTAATATCCATAGTTGTCATATTTTTTAAATGAATATCGTGAAAATCGTATTGTAAAAAATGCATTTCATAAAATATGTTAAGAAAAATTTTGATCGATTTCCTATTTCTACATCTAAGCAATAAAGCCTTCCTGATTACAAATTTTTATGGCGTTTAATAAAATATGCTTTTTTAAGATAATTGCTTTTCAAGTTATTAAACGAGAATTCTTCACAACAAAAAAAAGGAAACAAAGTTCTTTCTCAAAAAAATCTTTGCTCTTTCCACTCTTCGTATAAAAATTTCCCATAAAATAAAATGCTTTTGATTCTCTCTATTTCGTACAATTTATTTATTATTAGAAAGAGCTGGAAGATAAAAAATCAGAAGAAAGATTTAAGTCTTCTTTTATATGGGTATTATTTGTTATTTATTTTGTTTACTAAATAATCGTATTAAAAGATTATATATATATATATATATATAATATAAATTTTTTTTGAAAAAGTAAATATACACAGAGGAAGTTAAATAATGAACTTTATTTGTTATAAAAGAATTAAAAACAATCTTCCTGTTTGCTTTGAATAACATCGAGGAAAATAAAAATTAAATTGTGATATTTCGTATCTGAAAACAAAAAGTGAAATAAATGTTAAAAGAGAATTCAAACAACACACAAAATACGAAAACAATCTGATAAGATTTAAGAATAAATTAAATCACATCTATAGTGAGTTTTATAGACTTAAACATATGTAAAACATTTTTCGATATTACTCACTTCGATGTTTAACTTTTAAACTTTTTTCAGAAATTCAGATATCTGCCTTATTCAGTTCACATTTGCAAAAAAATAGCTTGCTTTTTTTTAAAGGTCTAAACTTAATATATATTTTTGCTTAATTAGATTAATATTTGAAACTTCTGAATATTCTTCACATCATTATATATATTTCTGACTGTCTTAATTTTATTTTTTCATCAATGAATTGTGTTAAAATGTTTGTTTTTTTTGTATTTATGTATTTTTTTAAATTCCTATAAAAAAAATTTTGTAAATAAATAATATAATTCTTTTTAAATTTCTTTTTTGTATTAGCAGGCCCCAACTTGGGAATTACGACTTAAAATTAAATATTTCGTAATATAAGATGACAAAATATTTTTAAATATAATAAAGTTTCCTAAGAAATTCAGTATACAACTTTTCTGGAATTTATAGATACTAATAGCATATAATTTTAATTATTTGTATTAATTACCAATGAGATAAATTATAAGAATAATTACTTTAATAAAAATTTTAAAGATTTTCCTGAGTGCTTTCCATTATAAATTTTAAGAAAAAATGACAATAGAGTAATATTGATGCAGTAAATTCCTTATTTTTTTTATAATAGTTTTCATATTGTAACACAGAAGAAATATTTAATTTTAGTTGCAAATAAAATAAAATCTTAAAATTGTCAATGCCTAATGTAAATTTCTAATGGAGCATCCAATAAAATGCCAAGATTGGGTAACTTTTCAAAATTTTATTCCAAGTACCTGTTATTGATAATACATCACAAAAATCAAATATATTGCTAGTGACATTTTAACTGATTTCAATGCTGTTTTTAGTTAAATTTCTGTTTCTATTTTTTTGCTACTAAATTTTAACTACTCTTTTCATTCAAATAAAAGTTTAAGAATATATATTTATGTAGTTAAGAATATGCATATATTTATGTGGCTTTCAAAATTTTATATATCACTTTTAATCCTTAGTATTCAAATCCTTTCTGTCTCTCTCTCAAAAAGAGTATATTAAAAATTATATATACATAGTGTTCAGTTTCTTTTTGCTTTCATTCTTTTCTTTAGAAAATTATTTCATATAATCTCTATCTTATTTTATTAAAAATGAAGCAGTTTAAAAAATTTTATCAGTTTTAAGCAATATAGCTTATTTCAATTAAAACAAAAAGCTCACTGGCTCAAAAATATTTCAATAAAAGTAGCTTTATTAATTAACAGCTACGGTCACGGACACCTATTCCATTATTAATGTGTAATTCATTTTGCTTATGTAAGATGATTCCACGAAGAAAACAATCAAATTCCAGACAACTAATTAACTCCAGTTAATTATTTCTTTTTTAATGTTTAAAATTTGGCCATCTATGAGAGAATCTTTCCACGTTGCTTTTATATCATCATCGACTTATGACTTCTAGCGCCACCTATTGATCAATATAAAAACTTTTCGCAGTAGTCGATAAGTTATTTTGTTGAGAAAATTCGTATATTAATCTAGAGATAACTTATTTATTAAAGCATAAACTCCAAGAAGGTTAAAGAATGGTTGAACACTAAATAGATTATATAATAAATTTACAAATTATATAGAAATTTGAAATTTATGGGTGGGGGGTTATTATTTATTTGTATACATTATATACGTATATGTATGCATTGATTATATAAATTATCATTTTAAAAAATCCTTCAGCAACCGTTTTGTTTTAAATCTGGTATTTGTTATGAGTTTATAAAATCTCTTAGACGCAAGTTCGTTATTTGAAAACATAACTGAATGAATATTCTCCTGGCTGTGGTTTTAATTAAAAACCACAAAAACAATTTATAGTATAAATATCCCCCCTCTCTCTCTCTCTCTGTTAATTTTTCCTTTACTTAGTTTTTACTTACAAAACAATGTAACACTACCAAAAAATTATTCGAAATTCAAATATATAAATTCCATATATTCATCTTTTCTTAAATTATTAGAGTAAAATCTAGGAAAGCCGTTTTATGAAAACTATCTTATTTAAAGTACTCAAAAGATTCAATTTCTTCATTTTTTTCCATACTTATATTTATGAATACTGTGCATTAAATAATAATTGTATAGTTTACAAATACGTATGTTCGAAAAATAAATTGCTGATCTACTAATGAGAACGAAATTTTTAAAATCTATTACAACAGAAAAAAAATCAAAGAATTATTTTTTTTAGTTTAGAATGTTCCTTCGAATTTCCCTTTTTGAAAAAAAAAATTTGTATGAAGAGTTATGATACATCTCCCTTCTGGGCCAAACGATATCTTCTTTTACCTTTTCTGCAACAAATATATTCTGCAGAATCGTAAAATCGAAATTACACATCTTTTCCTTTCGCGATCCAAAGCAGGTCTTTCTTCATGTAAAAAAAGTGAAACGAGAAATCCTCGTTTTCGTGGAACTAGGTAGAAACTTCAAGAACTATTTGTAAAGTATAAAAGACGGCAAAGTCGCCCTTTTTTTAGAATTCATTTCCAGTCCGTTCAGATAAAAGTTGTAACGTCTGAAACAGAATTTATCAAGAGAATCTTAAACATTTATACAGTTGCATTCTAGATATTTGAAGCATAGCACATAGACTACTAAAAATGAAATAGAATTTCAGTTGCTAAATTTTTGAAAAAAAGTTAGTATTTATCAAAAATGTCTATTTTTTAACTCTAATAAATTTTAGAGAGATATTAATTGTGTAAAAAAATAATTCAATTAAAAGAAACATGTTGTAATGATCCAATATGTAATACTATAACAAATGTTTGGAACATTTTCTTACGTATTAAATTCTAGAAACACAAGTGATATAAAAAGAAATTAAGTCAATTCCTACTAAGGTCAACAAAGAAAAGTTGTATTTTAGTTAATTAAATTTAATGAATGAATTAATATTTTAAAAAGCTGTATCAACATCAAGTGTCGTCCACTACAAGTTTAAAAAAATATACTTGAAGTCAAGAAAAAATTCGATAGAAAAACTTACTAGTGCCATCTGTTGGTGCTAGTTCTAACTTCCTCAGAAATAATGCAGATTAAATTTGAAATTAAAAAACAAAATTTAATTAATACTTGGAAAAAACTGTATTAACATCAAGTGTTTATTGTGTATTTTATCATCCATTACAAGTTTTAAAAAATGTATTTGAACTTCTGTGGATGAATAAAAGGTATTTTATTAACGGTTGAAAATTTTAACGAGATATATATATATATAAATGTATATGTATAAATTATAGGAAGGAGTGAACTAACAGTAAGAATTGAAAAATAAACCATATGAAGATGAGTTTTAACTATTGCTATATAGTTTGCCTCAAAACTTTTGTAGCTCTACTAGTAACACAAAGTTTGTTTTATTTTTGAGATCTTTTTGTTGTTCTTTATTTTGTTACACAAACATTGTAGCAAATTTATTCGATATATTCATACAATATCCGTACAATTCATTTAATAAAATAACAAACTTATCCAAAAATAATATATTTGTAGAAATATCAACAGAATGAATACGATACATATAATGTGTGTAACATGATACATTAATAACTACAATTATTTCTTCCTAAATTATTATTATCTCACATTATTATAATAAGAATAAAATCATTTTAAAATTCCATTAAAACGTTTCTTTTCTGCATTAAATTCAAATTTGAATTTTTCTTCTCTGCTGAGCTAAGCCTTCATTTACATTTTTATTCGTCTACTAGATTCCTGGTTGTATTTTTATTAAAAATATTTTATTCAATTCACATATTATTATTGCATATTTTTTTGTTAAATTATAAAAGAAACTCAATTTTATGGGTAAGTTTCACTTCATTGTTTTCATTTTATTCTATATAACTGGGCTTTCAAGATTAAATTTTGCTTAAATATTGATTTCAACCTTCTTCTTAAATTTCAAATATTTGTTCTGCAGCATCTGAGATAGGAGACGTAATTTCGAAATATTAAGGGGGAAATCTCCAAATTCAAATTTTCCGTTAACTTAGAATACGCTGTGGAATGATTTAGTTTTAAATAAATAGAAGTTTTCAATTTATACTGTGTTGCTCTTGGGTGAATTTTGCTTATCAACCCTTTCTTATTTTTAAGAGGGTTTTCGTTTGTTGCAAAAAAAGAAATATTATCGAGAAGCATGATATTCCTATTGACTGAAAAACCATCATTATTAATAGAGATCTCTTTATATTACAACTCTGCTTAATTTCAATATTAGGTAATTTAAATCTTTATTTTTATCATAAAAGATAATAAACGTACACTATTTATCAAATTAATAATTTTAACTTTAAAGTCAAAGGGCGAGAATGAGGTAGATGTATTAGGAACTTACAAGGGGAGGGAATGACTAAGGAAATTCATTTGGTGATGAAACATTGCGTAACAGTAGTACTGCTATAGGGTATTCAAACCCCAATGTAATTCCGCCGGATGGCCAGTTAATTCCGAGAAAATAGCCTTCGAAATTCATACTTAGCTTATATACAAGTTATTTTCTCCCTGATACAACGTCGCCGTGGCATGATCGTCAGCGTATCGGAGTACTATGCATTGGATCAGGGTTCGATTCGCGCGAGCGGCCAACTTCCTGTTTTTATTTTTTTCCCTCTAATTTATTTTACTATTTATTAGTTGTTTTGTGTTTTAAAAAAGTAAAATAGTTACTATAATTATATAGAATATCATTTAAAAATCAATGAGCCTTTTTTAAAAAAATAAAATTATTTAATTCTGAAAATAAATAATAAAATAAATTGGAGAAAAAAAAAATAAAAGCAGGAAGTTGGCCGCTCACGCGAATCAAACCCTGACTCATTGCTTGGTACTCCGATACACTGACGATCATGGCACGGCGACGCTGTATCAGGGAGAAAACAACTTGTATATAAGCTAAACATGAATTTCGAAGGCTATTTTCTCGGAATTTCTGACTGATAAAATACCTACAGTGGGCCACAAAAGTGTTCGTACACTTGCAATTTCTTATGAAATTTAGTGTTTTCGACAAATAAAAATTAATATATTGTAATTTTTTTATTATATCTGAAACTTGTTCTTAATAGAATGACATAATTAATTTTTTTAAAAATAGTATAATTATTTTTAAAAAATTAATAATCAAAAAGCTACTAAAAATTATGCCACAAAAGTCTTCGTACACTTAACAAAAATCTCAACTTAGCTTTAAATATTGTATTTCTTTCTTAATTTAGTACTTAGTAGGATATCTTTTAGTGTCCACAACAACTTTGAAGTGTCTTGGTGTAGATTTAATCAGTTTTTTGTAATTTGTGCATCGATTTTCCTCCATTTTTCTGTGATTATTGTTTTTACTTCACATTTTGTGTTTATTTGTCATGTTTTTGTTTTACATCAAAATCACAACAAATATGTTCTACTGGGCTAAATAGAGAGATTGAGTAGGTGTTTTCATAATTTGGGGACACAGTTATAGAGACACCAGTGGCGTCCATTGTGAGCAGTGCTCTTGACGTCATTGCCCTTTTAAAAAATTAAGTCGTCTCCAATATCCAAATTTCATGCGGATAATTTAAAATTTATCTTTAAAATATTTAAATAGAGCTCATGATTCACAATACCATCAAAAAATACCAAATTACCTCATTCTGTGGCCGATTTACACCCCCACGCAAGAACACTTCCAACTCCATGTTTTATTGATCCAACTAGATTCTTGGGATTAAGTTTCAGAAAATTCAAAATTGAGAGCAAATTGATTGGAATGGCAGATAATTAAACATTTATGGTTCCGATGGGCCTATAATAACTTGTAAATGAAAAAATAAGGAGTTTAATCCCATGAATTTATGTGGAACAATAACTACTCCACCTCCATGCTTCAGCATTGAAGTGAAGGTGTTCTGGCGTGGGGGTGTAAATTGGCCTCAGAATTAGGTAATTTGGTATTTTTGATGGTATTGTGAATCATGAGCTCTATTTAAATATTTTAAAGATAAATTTTAAATTATCCGCATGAAATTTGGATATTGGAGACGACTTAATTTTTTAAAAGGGCAATGACGTCAAGCGTACTGCTCTCAATGTACGCCGCTGGTGTCTCTATAACTGTCCCCAAATTATGAAAACACCTACTCAATCTCTCTATTTAGCCCAGTAGAACATATTTGTTGTGATTTTGATGTAAAAAAAAACATGACAAATAAACACAAAATGTGAAGTAAAAACAATAATCACAGAAAAATGGAGGAAAATCGATGCAGAAATCACAAAAAACTGATTAAATCTACATCAAGACGCTTAAAAGTTGTTGTGGGCACTAAAAGATATCCTACTAAATTAAGAAAGAAATACAATATTTAAAACTAAGTTGAGATTTTTGTTAAGTGTACGAAGACTTTTGTGGCGTAATTTTTAGTAGCTTTTTGATTATTAATTTTTTTAAAAAATAGTTATAATATTTTTAAAAAATTAATTGTCATTCCATTAAGAATAAGTTGCAGATATAATAAAAAAATTACAATTACAATATATTAATTTTTATTAGTCGAAAACATTAAATTTCATAAGAAATTGCAAGTGTACGAACACTTTGTGGCCCACTGTATGTATATCCCTACTTTGATGTAGACGTACCTTTCCACAGCATTAGAAATTTTGCGAATTGTGTTGATAGATAAATAAATTAAATGATAATATTCCATTTTTTAATTTATAAAAATCGTGTGAGATTTTCACCCTCGATGAAAAAGGTTTTAAAAGGCTATTTCTTAAGTCCAATTTTCTGACATAAAACTATTCTGCCGAATCCATCTGACTCATTCTTAGCATTAACAACTTAACTGGTTTGCCTGTACGAGCTACCGAAAGCTGGCCACAACCAGTTTGCCAGTACGTTGTATAAGAACTGATATTTTCTTTTTTCTGTCTTTGATTTTCATATATTTTTAATTCTTATAGTGCTATTATTAGTGCTAATGTTTTCAAGAGATGCAGTTTGTCCAAGGTACTGAAGTACTTCTCATCCGGGACTTTCTTTGTGGTGAAGGCGGGAAATTTTTCATTCCTGAAAGAACAGGGATTGAAAAGGCAAAATATTCAATTTGTTGTATGAGAAAAAATGAAAAGGAAATATAATCCAAAAACGCCGATTTTATCTCTGTTCCCATTACAATGTAAGATTTAGTATCACACCATGCTTCAAATTGAGTGTGTATATATGCACACACACACACAAAATCCTCAACCGTTCGAAAAAGAGCTACGAACAAGAAAGTTTTTGTAAGAATGAGAGAAATTACTTTAAAGTATATGAAACATTCTTCACACGGCACATGCAGAGTGTACTTATAAAAAGTAAATACATATAGAGTTTTTGTGTTTCACAATAATAAAATAAAAGATAGTGTGAAAACGTTAAAATTGAAAACTTTTTAAAACAAAAGTCTTCCATTTTAATATTCTCCTAAGTATTATGCTTAGTTATATGCTTTAAAAAAAATGTGCCTTTTTTTTTTAAATTTCGGTCAAACAAAATTGACCACTTAAGGAGCTGAATATACAATGTAAATCCGAACTATTGTAAAAAGAAAAAAATGGAAGTCGTATTCAGAGAGCTTTAACTAAATTGGTTTCAAATTAATGCTATTTTATAAAATTTCAATATTGTTGTATGTTAGTTATAATATTTTTTGCGTATGCTACATTTTATAATAAAATCTAATTATTATTAATGAAACAGACATATGTGCTGTTAACCAACTTCAGAAGTACTGTTGCATTTTATTTTTATCAAAATAACTCTCAAGATACTACCAAAAGAATTTATAAATGTTAAGTTCAGTCATCTGATAAGACGATATTTGAGATCATGTCCCATCCATTAGACTTTAGTGTCAAATACCATAAAGGTTTTGAGGCGCAATTAACCTACAGCTCCTTTTTTTCATTCCATTTCTCAAAAACTCTTAAGATATCCGACTACGTTCGGAACCGTGATTTTTAAAAAGCACATAAATGGATAATTTTCATGATATTTAGCGTCACTTAAATTAGAATACATGTATAAAATTGTTTTAAGGATATATATATATATTGACAAAACAAAATTACTTAAATACAATATTTCGGCAAAAAATTAATTTAGAATAATCTTTTTTCAAAATATTATCCTTTTGTCAGAAATGCTTCTATTATAATATTATTTTGCCTGCATATAGCTCAGACCTCTGTTCAGAGGCTCAACTATGATTTTTAAAAAATTTACATTATTTTCAGAGTTACAACCCATTAAACTAATTATCGGTGTTTTTTTCCTTAAAATTTCTCCCTTCTGTTGTCGTAAAACATGGATAAACCCACTTCTAAGCTATATATTTCAAAAATTCTAGTTGAGCCTCTTTACAGAGGTCTGGGCTATATACAGGCAAAATATTATTAAAATAGAAACATTTTTCACCAAAGGAGAATATCTTAAAAATGGGTCATTCTACGTTCATTTTTCTCAAAATATTGTACTTAAATAATTTTTTATTGTAATACTATTCCTAAAACAATTTTATATACATTTTCTAATCTAAGTGACACTAAATATCACAAATATTATCCATTTATACGCTTTTGCAAAATCACGGTTCCGAACGTAGTCGGATACCTTACACATTTCTCCAATCTCTAATTTTTAGTCTCTAATGCTGGTTTTGTTTGTTTTTCAATATAAAATAAACTATAAAAGACTGAATATTATTAAAATAATTCTTATACTTCGGATTCCCGGAAGAGCATAGGGCTGCGGTAGCCCAGTGGTTAAGGTATCGGACCATGGTTGGCATGTCATGAGTTCGAGCCCAATACCACTAAAGACCCGCTGTGTAGAGCTGAAATGTCCTCCCGTTGGTGTGGTGTGGTAGTTAGGAGGGGGTGCCAGCTCAGGTGTCGTCCACGTCACTTGACCATGGTTCAAAATTACGTGGTCCGTCGCCAAAAGCCCTAGTGTAGCTGAACACAGTGCGACGTTAATATTCACTCAAACTCAAACCCGAAGAGCATAATCTATGATGCGCTAAAATATAACATCATTACATGAACTAGGGTAATTATACTTCCTTTTGCCTCAGCTTACAATGTCACAAACTCGGAAGACACAGTACAGTTACAAAAATTTCCCATACTAATATTAACTACTGATAGCTAATAATATATCTGTTAATCAAGCAATTCCTTAAAATCTTGCAATACTTCACAAATATATCAGTTTCGGTTTTGATAAATTTAAAAAAAAAATTAGTATTGTAAGAAGAAAATATATTATGGAACGATAATTTTTGCTTAAAAAAATGACTGAATCCAAATAGAGAAGTGAGTACTACAGTAAAATAAACTTATTCATCTTCCCGGGACAATTAAAACTCAAACTATAATATTAACTTTACTTTTGAGGGTTTTTCAACATTATAAAATAGGAAAAGTCCACCTTAATTCAATAATTGCGCAAATTTATTACACATGTTTTCATTTGAAGAGCAATACGCCTCTCTAAGTAAACTGGATGATAGATTTAACTAAGTTTAATCAGAGTTAAACTGAAGCATTTATAATAAGCTCATGTGAACTACATGGTAAAATTTCAAGTCTAAACAACGATAGTTGAGAAGTGCTACACCTGATCAATCATCTATCTGTCCTCACTATCCCAAGGGATAGCTTCCAGTCATTACATCCAAGAACATTTAGATAACTTGCAATACATCCCTTTATTTCATATTATAATTTTCAAATTAATTCTAGTCTTGAATTTATTGCTAAGAATCACTTTAATTATACAGATCTGGCAACGGTAGCCTCAATTTTATCACGTCAAGTTCTTCATGTTGTTTTAGCATATTTATGGCATAAAAAAAATATTTATAGCATGATGAATACTGAACTATTTCAATAATTTCATATTCAGTGACGTCTTAAGACTTCATGAAACAAATGTAGGCCCTACTTGCGTGTGCTTTTTATTGAATTTGGTAAATTTACATGCAAGGTAATCCATAATAAGATGAATTTTTATTAGAAAAATCGTTTGCAATGTTTTAAATTCTCAAAATCATATCTTCAAAATCAACTGTTTTCTTGCTTATAGATTTTAAGTAGACAGCATACGTTGTCAAATACTCGTACAAACGATAAACCGTAACAAATATGTGAGGGACTCACACTCTCACAAACTTAAATACAAACCGATTCGACTGTCGCATTTTAACTAAATGAGTAATGATGGTGTATAGCAGTAAAACTAGACCCAGACAGGGACAGGATGTTGTAATGCAATCTTACCACAGTTGCCATTTGGCATATAGTTCGAAAATCTCAGTTTTTCGGAGAATAAACCCAGGAATAACATTTGAAGATTAAAATTATTCGGATCATGATCTTATTCAAATCGACTTAGCAAAGTCGAGGGGGGGAGGGACACAATGCGATTGATTTGACAAAAATCGGTCAAAAATGCAAATAAAATGCTTTTAGTCAAAAATTATTTTTTATATACTTTTCTATAATCTCACAAAATTTGAAATCTCTAAACTTAAAAAATTCAGAGTAATTTTATCTTTTTTATGTTCGTTTTTATTCACATCCCAATGTCAAATAAAAACTTAAAGCAGATTTATCTCAGAAAGAAAAAATAAATCATTAATCTTCATTGAAAATGCTAAGACTTTTTTCCTATCGTGTCAAATGCTTTGAATTTTTATTACCTATTGCTGTTAGTACACATAACAAAAATTGGTATGCATTTTTAAATTTAAACTATACTTATTTTTTAAGAAAATAGTTGAATTTAGAATCTATACATTTTTTAACGAATTTTCAATAAGCATTCAGAAAAAAATATATTTTATAAATATCAATCCTGTTCGCAGTAAACCCATATCAACTTTTGTTATACATAGCTTGACGTATTTGTAAATCAAAATTCATGTGTGTGTGTGTGTGTGTGTGTGTGTGTGTGTGTGTGTGTGTGTGTGTGTGTGTGTGTGTGTGTGGGTGTGTGTGTGGGGTGTGTGTGTGTGTGTGTGTGTGTGTGTGTGTGTGTGTGTGTGTGTGTGTGTGTGTGTGTGTGTGTGTGTGTGTGTGTGTGTGTGTGTGTGTGTGTGTGTGTGTGTGTGTGTGTGGGGGTGTGTGTGTTTGTGTGTGTGTGTGTGTGTTGTTTGTTGTTGTTTGTGTTTGTGTGTGTTTGTGTGTTTTGGTGTGTGTTTTGTTGTGTTTTGTTTGGGGTTGTGTGTTTTGTTGTTGTTGTGTGTGTGTTGTGTGTGTGTGTGTGTGTGTGTGTGTGTGTGTGTGTGTGTGTGTGTGTGTGTGTGTGTGTGTGTGTGTGTGTGTGTGTGTGTGTGTGTGTGTGTGTGTGTGTGTGTGTGTGTGTGTGTGTGTGTGTGTGTGTGTGTGTGTGTGTGTGTGTGTGTGTGTGTGTGTGTGTGTGTGTGTGTGTGTGTGTGTGTGTGTGTGTGTGTGTGTGTGTGTGTGAGGAGTAGCATTTTAAAATCCCCTTATAAAGTTCAAAACTTTTCCTTAAAAAATTAAATGGATAGTCTTTTGTAATATTTTGAGCCCCAAAACTGTTTTATGTAATCCATATACATTGGTTACAAGCTAAAAAATTGTAAAAACATTAAATCAAAGGTTTTTTTGTAAATCGTACCATGTCCCCTTACACAAATCGTGTACAATATTATAATTAGAATTACAGTTCATATATATAGTAAAATTCATATCTACTCGTAGCAACCGATGAATAAACTTTCATTTTCCTATTTATGGAATAAATCTATCTTTTAAATTAAATTTATTTTCTAAATAATGGTTTTTCCCCGTATCTCTTTTTCATATTGTTTTTTAATCGGCAGAATTTTTAGGAAAAGTAATTTATATAGTTTAAATGAGATAAAACAATTTCTACGATTCTGGGAAGATAAGAATTTCATTAGATGTATTTCTGATTATTTCTGTAACTAGACACGCCATTTTTATTCTCTTATATTATAGTGAAATCGTCTCGTTCTGATTCAGATAAACAATTTAGTTTCTGTGAACATATTATTCGACAAAAAATTGCATTATTTCTCAGAAAATTTCATCGTAATGGACCGAATAAAAATGGCGAGCATTCTTTCTAGCATGGGAATTTTTAAACTGCAATCGTATACATAACACCGAGCATTTCTTTGCATAAAAATGCAAATATTGCGTGCTTTAGAAAATGATTCCTAATATGAATAATCATTTTAAACTTCTCATTTCGTAAAAATGTTTCATTTGTTACTTCTTTCTCTCTATCGGAAAAGCAATTTTCGATTTAGAATTACTCATAAGAAGTGAAGAGCAGAACGGCGTATATAAAGATTCCAGAACGTTGAAAGGAAAGGGTTCTTCAATAAAGAATTCAAAACACAGAAATCTATTTTTCCAAATCTCTCCCACTGAAGAGCAATAAATGTATGGTTATCTTAATTGAGTCTCTCTTCTCTTTGTATCCGTTATCCATTTCTTTTAATAATGTTGGTTTTTTCCTATAAATGTAGAAAAAAAGTAGTTATAAAAACTTTGCTTAAGAGATATGAAAGTTTTGAGGGGAAAAATCTACGAGGAAAAACTATCTCATCATTTAATTCATTCTCGATATATTATTTGTACTTTAAAGTTTATGATGGGATTCAAGAGAATAATTTGGAATAGTATTTGAGATAAGAAAAAATTACTTTTTCCAAAACTATGTCTTTTCTTCTCCGTTTTCTTCTAAAACGTAAGGTTGTTTTTAATTAATTTTTTGCATGTAAAGTGCATTCTACAGAAAAAAGTAATTCAGAAATAAAAAAAAATTAAAGAAAATATTAATCAATGAAGATAAATTAAGGGTTCTAAGATTTCTTATTTTGAATCATAGAATAGAGTTAATCAAAAACTTCTAGATCATTTTTTCCAATACAAATTATTCTTTTTTCTCATTTTAAAATTAAACACTCGTGTGTGTATTTAATCATTTTAAATAACTGTTAATAAATACTAGAAAATTAGCTTAAAGTATGCATGCTTGAATCTTTGTAATATAGAATTTACAGAATAATAACAATCATTAAATACTACGCTGATGTCCGAAATTAAAGCTACAAACATAAATTTCTTCTATTTCAACGAATCTACCACTATATTTTTAAATTATATTACATAAAAAATGAACAAAAGCACGCATCATATCCTAATTTTGTGAGTTTTGAATGATAAAAAGAATTTTTGTGGCCGTTTTTAATGAAAAATGTTCAAATAGTAGAGCTTTGAATGTTGTGTTTAGACGTGTATCCCACTGTGTTAACACAAATTTGTGTTAATTTTGTTAAAACGAGTTCCCACAATCGTTTTATCAGTGATTCCCAAAATAGTCTATATAGATCCCCAGGAGTCTATGACAATCTACAAGGGGTCCACACCAGCGAAAAAATAATTTGGGGGTCCATGAGGCGTAAATGAGGGTCTTTAGCAGTAACTCTAAACCCGATTGTGACTTTAATCCTTTAAAAAATTTGATGTAGTGGAAACCAGATTTTACCAATTTAACTGATTTATTCACTAAATTTAGGAAGGCTAATTTGTGGTTACTAGGTGACAGCATAAATATTATTAAGACAAAGACTATTTCAGTATTTCTTTCTAGAATTAAATTAAAGAAGTATAATATTAAACACGTCGCGAATTTTCTCAGTCTGTCATAGACAATCTACCAGGATGTTTTAACCTACGTTCAACATTTAAATACCCTGTACTCAGATTTTGAAACTAAGTTTGAGATTGCTTTTTTATAGCAATACAGTTTTTATAGTACACACAGTAGACAATGAATTCATATTGTCACATTGAAAAAAAATGTGATATTACAGGAGGAACTGATCAGAATAGGCCCTATCGTTTGTAAAATAAAGTTTAGAAGTGGATGTCAGTAATTTTGGCTTTAAAAAATGTATCTGTTATTTGTCACGAATTATGGAATATAATGAGAAAAGTTTTTAATTGCTTTTCCTGGTGAGAAGGAGTTTCAGCGTAGTTCCCAATCTCAAAAACAAAAAAGGAAGGGGGAAGTGGGCACTTACTAACAAAGGAGATTTAGGGTTAAAACTGTCTAGATTGATATTTAACATCGAAAATTTGTTATTGATGCACCAGATTCATCCCTCTTATTAAAAACTTTTGTTTGTTGTTCAGTCATTTTATATTACAATTGTTTTATGTATTAAATTAATTTATTTTAATTTTAATATATAATTCATTAATATGTGCTCCTTAAGTTTAAAATTCTATACTTCTCACTACACAGTTATATATTTAATTCTTTTAAAGTGAGTAGTAGTTCCAGCTGTCAAAAAGAAATTTAACTTGATAAATTTGCAAAAATTTAGTATTAGGTCAGCAGGAGTCCGAGCCGAAACCGAAAAACATGGTAAGGGTTCTACGAGACAAAAACTTTTTGAAACTCTGGTTTATATGATTATTTCAAATGGATAGCCGTTGGGTGAATTGAGGATGAGATGTTTCAAACAGAAGTCGCCTGAAACCTAAATGTTTCTCGAATGGCGATATCCAGACTGTGGAAACAATTTCAAACAACGGGTATGTTAAAAACCTGGGCAAGGTCGACCAAAAGCTACAATACCTAGGGATACCTAGTTGACAATAAATGCACGTCATCACAGAGACATGATAGCTAAGGAGCTTGCTAAAGATTTGCTTCTGTCATTGGAAAGACAATTTCTAGACAAATGTTTACAGACGCTTAATGCCCGACGGCCTGTGGTATGTGCCTTTCTTAACCCATCACAAAAAAGAGCTCGTCTTTTATAGCGCCAAGAACATGTGTCTTCAGGAAATTAAGAGTAGGGCAGCGCACGTTTCACTGATGAGTCCAGGTTCAGAACCAATAGTGATTCTCGTCGAGTTTTCATTTGTAGAAATCCTGGGACTCGCTATCTTCCTTCTACCATGAAAGAATCGATCGATTTGGTAGGTATGGAATTCTTGCTTGAGGAGGCAATTTGTTCAACAGCTGTACAGAGCAATTAATGAGGGTTCAGTTACTGCACAGCGATATAAAGATAAAGTTCTTGAACCTCATGTGAGACTGTTTCGAGGATTAATTGAACTTTTACTTTTATGGATGATAATGCGAGGCCGCACAGAGCTTTAATCAGAGTTCTTGTGTGTGTGTGTGTGTGTGTGTGTGTGTGTGTGTGTGTGTTGTGTGTGTGTGTGTGTGTGTGTGTGTGTGTGTGTGTGTGTGTGTGTGTGTGTGTGTGTGTGTGTGTGTGTGTGTGTGTGTGTGGTGTGTGTGTGTGTGTGTGTGTGTGTGTGTGTGTGTGTGTGTGTGTGTGTGTGTGTGTGTGTGTGTGTGTGTGTGTGTGTGTGTGTGTGTGTGTGTGTGTGTGTGTGTGTGTGTGTGTGTGTGTGTGTGTGTGTGTGTGTGTGTGTGTGTGTGTGTGTGTGTGTGTGTGTGTGTGTGTGTGTGTGTGTGTGTGTGTGTGTGTGTGTGTGTGTGTGTGTGTGTGTGTGTGTGTGTGTGTGTGTGTGTGTGTGTTTGTGTGTGTGTGTGTGTGTGTGTGTGTGTGTGTGTGTGTGTGTGTGTGTGTGTGTGTGTGTGTGACTTTAATTTTGGACAGCAGTGTAAAAAGCAAATTTAACATTACACTCTTTAAAAAATATATGGCATCAAAAATACGTGAAGATAGAGAAGTTAAGTCACATGGATCTTTATTTTAAGAATTTTAGATTAATGGTCCACAAATCGTAATAACTGTATTCCTAAGTGTATGAGAATAAATTTTTAATATTTCTAAAAGTATAAAGCCGAAATATATTTGGGTTGTTAAAATTGTTCTTGTGGGACAATAATGTTCAAAGCATTTATACGAAACTTCTATTAGCCCCTGAGATTGACTAAGACATTCATTTATATGGTGATAATAATTAAAAAGAATATAATTTCTTTTAAATATAAAGCGTAGCATGCAATTCACAATATAGTCTGCTATAAGGTAAACTAGAAATGCTTATTTTAATATAAATGCTGATGCTCACACATAATTGCATCACACTTATTTTCTTTTGTTTGTAGGGAATTTTAACATACCAAAATATAATTTGATAATTTTAAATAGTAATACTTAAAAATTTATTTTCTTTTGAGAGAGAGAGAGAAGCAAATGAATTGAAATCTTATTACCTTCATGTAAAATCATTACTGTACTTTGAAAATAATACAATCAAAAATAAAATTTAAAAAATTTACAAAAAAGAAGTTGGAAAAGCCTTACTGTCAAGTAAAACGATCTATTCTGATATGTAGCTTAAATAAATTAAAAATTATCGGATATCATTTACTTATTTTGATATATTTTAAATATATTTTCTGAGGAATATCTTTTTCAAGGAATTGTATTTCAGATATACATTACAGTTTTTAATTGCGGCAAGGAAAAAATGTGAGGGAAAATATTACGACCCATAAGTTGAATGAAAAGTTGCAGAATCCCTATTTTTGAATAAACATAAAAAGTTTAGATAAATATAGTAACTTTCATAGTATTTATATCCAATTTAAAAACGTAAGTGAATGTAAAGAGAAAATTATGTATTATATTAATGTTTTACATAAGTCTACTGATTAAACTATTAAAATTGTTTTTTGGAATATCTAATTTTTTGCCTTTATTTGAACATTAAGAGTTCATTTATCATTTTTTGTTAAGTGGGAACATTTAAATTTCTTCTTTTAGAACTAATTGTGTGACACTAAAATACATTAATCTTGTGACACTGAGTAAAGTTATTACACAAGAATTCAATTTCGGAGACTTTTAAAAAATATTTATTAAACTTTGAGAAATATTTTTACGCAACCATAATTTAAAATGTAAAATTAGTTTAAGTTTGTCTCATCCTAGGCTTAACAGTTTTCTAGTATTAATAAAAATTATTGTTTTTAAAGTTATAAAACTTTCTTTTTATGTCATTTGGTAATGAGTTAAAAATATCGAATTATTAAAACCCATAAAAACCCTTTAAAAAAAACCCTTAAATTCTAAAATTAACCTATAAAAAAATTAAAACCATGTAAACAAAACCTTACCTTAAAGCCTTGTCTTTTATAACTTTATATATGAAGGGGGGTGATTATCCGAACCCGGTACCTATGAGTCCGAAGCCAAGTAACATGACCACTAGACAAAAGGGATAACTCATGTCCGGAGGCTGTTACTGGCTTATGAAAAAACCCAACCACAGTACTTCCCACCAATTTTTTATCCAGGATGGTGAAGCGAACGACAATTTGGGTTTGGCATGGGTTGAATTCGATTGTTGCATCAAATGAGTCTGATGATTTTGGTTGCTGCAT
The DNA here is from genome assembly GCA_019973955.1 of Trichonephila inaurata madagascariensis. Classification (NCBI taxonomy): domain Eukaryota; kingdom Metazoa; phylum Arthropoda; class Arachnida; order Araneae; family Nephilidae; genus Trichonephila; species Trichonephila inaurata. The sequence continues at coordinate 617,980 of BMAV01019626.1, forward strand.
CAAGCGAGTCTGACGACTATTGATTGCTCATTTTACGGGTAGATGCTGCTACGACAGATCAGTTTTTGCGTTTTTCTTTTCATCCAAGGTCACCAATGTTCGCTGGATAGAACCCATGGATTCATAGCCGAGTAACATGACCACTAGACAAAAGGGATCGCCTATGTCCAGAAGCTGTTACTGGCTTATGTAGATACCCCGCTACACATATTTAATAATTCAGATATTTAAACTTCATTTTCATCCACGTACAATAGTTCAAGTTCTATATTTCAGGGACATAATGCAGCATAAAAATTAAAAACAGAACACTTAAAAAAACTGATAACAATATACAATATCAACTATCAAAACAAGATTTCTTTATGGAAATTGTTCTTTCTCAAACCTAAAAATTCAGAACTCACTGGTTTTAAGTTAAAATTACAAGGATATGAATTCTACATTTCATTAACACATTGCATCAATAATTCATATAAAATCTTATTGAAATAATTATTCTGAGAAACAAAAATTTGAAATGGATGTGAATTCATTCCATAAAGATATTTAATATAACTCAAAATCAATAAAATACAAATTAAATTGCAAACTATTCTTCCCAAAGGTATTAAAAGAGAAAAAGCGAAAGAAAACTGAATAATGAAATGTAAAACACATATTTAAAAAAAATAAAGCAGCATTTCGAAAGTCTTTGTAGAATTTTTGAGAATCAGAGCAACTACTGAATATTAATGAAATTTATCTTCGAGAAAAATTCGTAAATCAAATATGAATTGAAATTGTTGAATTTTAGTAAAAGGCATATTTACAAACTCTGGCAGCAATATCTGATGCCAGATTCCATGTTGTCTGTAGAGAGTTGGTTATTTGCGAAACACATTCCCGTTGAATATTATCGCTTGCATACTTTGCTCTTTGCAAATAAAAATATATAAATTCTTCATTTCTGTGTCGCTAACTCCGTCTAAATTAGTTTTAAAGCGATGAAATATGCATTTCCTCATGCAACGATTTTAAACTTCTTCATGGAACCTGATATATATATGTATATACATGTATGTGCGGTTTGGGTTAATTTTGAATTATTTATTCCGCTTATATAACTATATGTATGGTTTCAGACAGTTAATGAGCTATGTATTTACTCTTTTTCTCATTATTCCATGCATTCATCTAACAACAGAAAATGGTTTTTTTATTTTTTAAAAATGGGGGTCATTTTTACAGCTGACCATTTTTCCCCACGGAAAGTGTGTGTGTGTGTGTGTATTGTGTGTGTGTGTGTGTGCATGTGTGTGTGTGTGTGTGTGTGTGTGTGTGTGTGTGTGTGTGTGTGTGTGTGTGTGTGTGTGTGTGTGTGGCTGTGTGTGTGTGTGTGTGTGTGTGTGTATGTGTATGTGTGGCTTTATTTTACTTTATGAATGTAAAAAAAACAAATTAACATTTACACTCTTTAAAAAAATATATAGCATCCATACGTGAAGATAGAAAGTTAAGTCACATGGATCTTTTATTTTAAATTTACAATTAGTTTTCCTAAATCAATAATATTCTAAGTGTATGAGAATAAATTGCAATCTTTTAAAAGTATAAGTTGTTAAATTGTTCTTGGCGAAACAATAATGTTCAAAACATTTATACGAGCTTCTATTGCTTACTCTGAGATTGATTCAGGAACATTCCATTTATATGGTACGTATAATTAAAAAAGAATATAATTTCTTTTAAATATATAAAGCGTGGCATGCAATTCACAATATAGTCTGCTATAAAGATAAACTGAAAGTACTTATTTTAATATAAATGTTGATGCTCACACATAATTGCATCACACTTATTTTCTTTGTTTGTAAAATTTAACGCTTAAATATAATTTGATAATTTTTAAAATAGTGACATAAAATTTATTTTCCTTTAGAGAGAGAGAAGCAAATGAATTGAAATCTTTATTACCTTCATAAAATTGCTGGCTGCACTTTTGAAATAGCGTCAAAAATAAAACAAAAAATTTTTTACAAAAAAGTGAAGAGCCTTTACTGTCCAGTAGAAGCAGTCTATTCACAGTATGTAGCTTAAATAGAAGATTAAAAATTATAAGTTACATTTTACTTATTTTGATATAATGCAAATAATATTTGCTGAGAAGATATATATTTCAAAAGATTGTAACAGATATACATTTTGGTTTTCTGTAGAAGCTAGGAAAATGCAAGGGAAAATAATATTACGACCTAAGTTGAATGAAAAGTTGCAGGAATCCTATTTTGAATAAACAAAAGTTTAGATAAGCTCCTGGTAACTTTCATAGTATTTATATCAATTTAAAAACATGTAAGTGAATGTAAAGAGAAAATTAATAACATACTCAAAATGTTTTTACTTGAATACTGATTAAACTATTGGTATTGTTTTTGGAATCTCTAATTTTTGTCTTTGTTTTGAACATTAGAGTTCATTTATCATTTTGTTAGAGTAGAGGAACATTTAAATTTCTTCTTTTTGAGACTAATTATGTTGACACTTTAAAATACAGTAATCTTGTGACACTAGGTAATATTGGCTACGCAGGGTATTTAATTTCGGAACTTTTAAAATATTTATTAAACTTTGAAATATTTTTACCGCAACCAAGTAAAATGCCAAATTAGTTTTAGAGTTTGTCTCATCGACTTAACAGTTTTCTGACTGATGTAAAAATTATTGTTTTAAAGTTGCCAACTTTTCTTTTTATGTCATTTGGTAATAGGATTCAAAAATATAGATACTTAACCATAAAATCCTTAAAAAAGCCTTAAATTCTAAATTAAACAATAATAAAAACCACTTAAACCGTATTAAACAAAACCTTACCTTAAAGCCTTGTCTTTTATAACTTTATATATGAAGGGGTGATTATGGGCAATTTATAGGTCAAACCAATGCATGACACTGAACAAAAGGGGATAACTCAGCTGTGTCGGGGCGTATTGCGGCTATGAAGAAACAAACGCTTCGGTGCTTTTACCTGCTTCAAACGATATATTTGTTTTGGCTAAAATATGCCGGTGATGATGCGTCAAGTGGTCCAGTAACTTTGGTTGCTGCATCAAGGAAGTCTGACAACTTCGATTGTTGCATCAAATGAGTCTGATGATTTTGGTTGCATCAGGCGGAGTCTGACGTATTGGTGCTCTTTACGGGTAGATATACGCTGGTGCGACAGGTCGGTTTTGCGTTTTTCTTTCATCCAAGATACGCGTATTAAGCTGGATGGAACCCATGGATTCATAGCCCGGTAACATGACCACTGGTAAAGGGATCACTTTATCAGAAATGGCTGTTACGGCTTATGCCGCACTTTACGCTATTTTATGAATTCAGACATTTAACATCCACGTACCATCCAGTTCAGTTCTTCGAGGACATTCTGCGGCATAAAATTGAAACGAGAACATAAAAACTGATAATAGTACACAATATCAGCCTATCAGAGCCAGTTTTCTTTGAAATTGGTGCTTTCTGTAAACAAGAGGTTCAGACTCACGCACTGGTTTTAAGTTAAAATTACAAGGATATGAATTCTACATTTCGTAGCATTGCATCAGTAATTTACATGCATAAAATCTTATTGAAATAATTATTGCAGTACAAAATTTGAAATGGATGTAAATTCTGACATAAGATATTTAATATAACTCCAAATCAATAAGTACAAATTAAATTGCAAAACTATTCTTCAAAATGTTAAGAAAAAGCGAAAAGAAACTGGATAAATGGGAAATGTAAACACATATTAAAAAAAAGCCGAAGCAACATTTCGAGATATATTTTTAAGTACCTTTTTTAGAATCGACTTACTGAATATTAATGAAAATTTACATATTTGAGAGAAAAATTCGTGAAATCAAATATGAACCTGGTACTGAATTTAAGTAAAAGACATATTTGCATCACGGCAGCAATATCTGATGCCGGATTCCATTGATATAGGGTTGGTTATTTGCGAGAGCATTCCCGTTGAATATTATCGCGCATACTTTGCTGCTGCGAATATAAAATATGAGATTCTTCAAACTTTCTGTGTCGCTGTAACTCGTCTAAATTAGTTTTAAAGCGGGTGAGCGCTGCATTTCATATTACTTAACGATTTTAAAGCTAAATCTTCATGAACAGTATATGTAAGCATATACAGCGTACTGTATTGCGGTTTGGGTTAATTTTGAGGCCATTTATTCTTATACCAACTATATGTATGAACCAGACGTTGTGAGCATATGTATTTACACTCTTTTCTCATTATTCCCATGCATTGTAACAACAAATTAAGGGTTTTTCTGGCTTTGAAAATGGGCTGCATTTGACAGCAGCTGAACCATTTACGGAGAGGGTCTACAAAGGAGCCATTTCCTGGGTAAGCACATCAATAGTGAGGTAGCTTCGGGTTTAAATTTTGATGTTTGAATTAATTCAAGTTCCAAACTCTCGTCGATATTAATCGTGATCTAAATTTTAAAAGTACAGAGCCAGAGTGATGCTGAAGGATCTTTACATGCCCACATAATCATCATGCGTGCCTATAGCGCATCAGAAAATCTATCCCGCTCAGCCGGGATCAAAACTTTTAAACAGAGTTTTGAAATACAGATGCTTTATTTTGACGCTCTGTTAGTGTGTTCGGAACATTTCAATCTTTCTCGATAAAAAAAAATAACCATTTTTAAAATATTTAGAGTACTTTTAGAAATTATTGTTAAAAATAATTATTTCAAATGTTTTATAAAAGGGCTGAGATAGCCACCTTCTTTTCATTTTGCTAAGAAATCTGTTATAGAACTCCATAAGATAAATATATTAGATTTAAATCAACGTTATTAGCGATTAAGTCATGTTGCTGAAATTATTCTATGTTAACAAAATGACTTGCATTTATTTTACTTTTTTGAAGTAATAGTGCATTTCGTTTCAGATTTGAAAGATCAGATAAATATATATTTGTGAGTCATTATCACAATATTTAAAGAGCCCTTAAAACATTCGAGCATTTCCTTTTCATAATTTCTTTGGAAACCGCAAATTGCCTTATAAATTCAGAAGCAATTCGCTGGAACTTTTCAAATAATGTATGTTTCATTGAAATTCAGCAATATTTGGGGTTTGACCCAAAATGATGGACTGGTTTTATGGATGAACGGTGGCGTTTTCTATATAATGTATATTCCGCCGGAAAAGATGCAATGAGGAAGTTTACAACTGACAACCAGGATAACATTTCTATTAAAACTTTCCAAAATTATAAGCAACAACCAATTTAAGCGTTAACTTAAGAAAATATTTTCTCTTCCGCTTGCTGTTAAAAATGACGAAGAGCACACTCATTATGAATTTTATCCTCTTAATAACGCATCACTCCATTCAGTACAATTCGCGATTTCTGCTTTCAACTCGTCATACGCATCACTGGGAATGTTTTAATCTTATTTTTTGTCAACTCCTCTTTTCAAACTGGAAAGACACCGAGAAACGATTGACAAGAACATGATTAAATTAGCAGCGTCATGAGAATATTGCATGTCTGTATAAATGGATCTCGTGTCTTTATTAAAGTTTTGAAGCTGATACAACTTCATTTGATTTTTTTTTCTTGGTCGAAAAATAGACGTCTTCGTATCGAATTGAAACAGAAAGTCAGATATTTTTGGGGTATATAATAGTGTGCTTTGACAGCAGTTCTGGTAAATGCATAAAATATCTTCCAACTGTTTTTATACATTTTAAGCTTTATAATAGTTTAATGGATAAGAGATTGTTTTTCTGAAATAGATTTCGGAATTTAACCTTAAATCAGTGCTTCTCAAAGTTTGAATGTTTGTGGCCCAATATATATATATATTCAATCATAATTTTCATCGCGCCACCCTCCATACAAAAACAATGCATTTGATTCTATAATACTTTACTTCGACGCTAAAGATACAATGCGATTTTAACCTCTTAAGTGTCACTGGCGTATATAAACGTCTAGCTAAGCGAAAGTGTTAATTGTCCAGACGATGTACTGCTGTCTATATTAATTTTTTTTCTCGGTGGCATTGGGAAGCGTCGCGTAACCTTTATAAAGGCAGTCAGGGATTATTACTCAAGATAATCATTTTGATACCAACATAAGGGTTGGTACGCATATAATTTTATATGCAGAAAAGCCCATGGGGTCACTGGCATTAGTAATGTTGTTCTTAACTTATTTAAATTAATCGCAGAAAATATATTGTGCGTACGTGACTTATAAGTGTATTATTATATCAGTAATAAATGGGTGTTTATTTTTATTATGTCAGAATGTATTTTGTTTGTTTATTTCCCAGTAAAATTTTAATTTTAAAATTTTCTGTTTCATTTTTAATAGCTCAGGAGGGCTACTGGGAGGTGCCACACAGTTTACGCTGCGCCGAAATCTTGATTTCTCATCAGGCATTTGGCTGGGCAGGTTTTGTCCGCATCTCTCTATGATCTACATTAATATACGTTGAACAAAAAAAAATTGTATAACATATAAATTCTTACAAATATTATCTATTTGTATATTTTTAAATGTCCACTCTTAATTTCATACTTTAAAAATTTTTTTAATTCAATCATCAACACCGCATCATGTAAAATAGATACAAATCATATGCATTTAAATAACATTTTAACTATATATTAATAATTAGATATCCCTGTACTTTCAGACAATGGGGCGCATTTATAGGAACCTATTCAAATAGATATTATTTTTTATATTTATAAAAAATTAAAACAGAATTTCCAAACTTCATCAGTCTCATTAAATTTAATAGATAAGGGTGTTGTTTATTAATAATTTCAAAAGCACTTACATGGTATTGTAAAAGATTAAATATATATATATATGGCATTATATATAAATTTTGAAAATTAATGATGATTTGCATCTCATCTGAATATGATTTAAATTTATTATACCATTACCTAGGTTAACTTGAACGTAATAGCAAGTTTACAGAAATAAAGTAAAATAATAATTTCTAAAAAATATAGAAATTTCATACATTCTGATAGATTCATTGAAGAAATGTTAATGTTCAGGGTCAAATTTATTGTTAACGATAGTGACCAAATTATTGAAATCGTGTTTCAGTGATATTCTTCGTTGAGTATATATATGACATAAAAGAGTCTTTGAAACTTCAAAATAAATATTAGACAGAAAAATTCAAGAAAAAGGAGTATTCACTAAATATAAATTACATGTTGAAATAGCTATGTGCAAAATAATTAATGAAATGACATGATTTTCCTAGCTTTCAGTGGCGTGGATAACATTCTGGACTGTATAAAGTTATTCAACTAAACAAGTTTGATTATGCCAAAAATAAAATTTGTATTTCAATCGAAATTGCAAAAATACAGGCTCCATTTTGAATTTCTTTTTAAGACATTTAAGAATCTAATGACAAAACTACTTTTGATTCGAAAATTCCTCACAAAAAATATATTTATAAACATAATTTCACTTCATTTGTTGCCCATCTTTATTTAATATTTTTTCCGGTTGTCATTTATGCTCGTTACTGGTAAATATAAGAATTCTGAGGAAAGAATGAAATCTTCTGGCTTAATCTCTGCGTATTCATTAAATCTCACCAGATTTTATATTATAATCTGCTAAATAATATTGATCATTAAAAGCGTATGTTTCTCAGTTATATGTTTTTATATATATGTATATTTCTCATATATGTATGTGTGTTCTTATATATGTATTTTTCTCATATATGTATGTGCGTCTATTCGTAGGTTATTCTGTATAAATTATGAGAAACATTAAGAAACATGCGTGGAAAAAAACAAGCTAGTTAAAAAAAGAAAAGGCAATAGTTGCCATTTAATAGTATCATTAATAATAAATTAAAATAAGATGTTAAGTGCTTTTCCATAAAATTTTACCAAAATAATTGTGGAAGATATATCAATATACCGGTTTGATCTTTAAATTGGCAACTTATGTAAGGATTTACTTTAGAAATATCTTTCTAGGGAGGGCACGACTAAAGGGAGGTACATTTGAGGTCAGGACTTGATGTAATAATAGTACTCCTTTAGAGATTGATTTCAACCCTCAATGTAATTCCGCCAGAATGGCCGGTCAATTCGGAGAAAACTGCTGCAGGCCTGTACTTAGCTTTATACAAATTCAAATTTCTATTTCTAGTGATTTCAGTAGCCTGGTTGGTATATCGTCTGCATACTATATATGAAGGGATGAGGGTTCAAGTTATCGATAACTTTTTCATTTTGTACAATTATTTTTAAGCAAAATAAACTTATTATGAAAGGTTTATTTGGTATAAAATGATATTTATGTAGTTACTTGTATTTTGTAAGTAAAAAAAATAATGATATAAAATTATATAAATGTTACTTAATAAATTTTATAAATATATTTTGAAGTAATAAATAATAATAAAAAATAAAATATATATAATAAATATTAAATGATATTATATATAAAATTAATAGTTACAAATAGTTTATAATGTGAAATGCAATATATAAATAAAATATTATATATAATATATAATTTAATTAAGGCTTATATTATTATTAAATTATTATTTATAATTTTATAAAACATTAATAAATCCTTTTAAATAATTTGTAAATAATTTTAAAAGGTTTATTTAAATAATTTTAAAAATTAATAGTCATTTCAATAATAAATAATAATTTCAATAATGAAATTAAACAATTTTAATAATAAATTAATAGCATTATGAAATGAATGTATAATTTATAGAAATGAATTAATAAAATTTTAAAATAAATTAATAATTATATAAAAAGTAAATTAATAATTTTTAATAATGAACAACCATTTTAATAATAATACTTCTTACTATGTAATTTTATTAATTAATTTGAATTAAAAATTGTGCAGTAATTTAATTAATAATTATTTTAAAATATTTTGTAGCAAGAATTTTAAATAATTTTAATAATAAGAATTAATTGAAATTTTTACTTTATAAAATGAAAATAATTACATAAAATATCATTTAATATTTAATAAACCTTTTATAAATAAATTTGACTAATTTTAAAAAATAGTCAAATGAAATGAAAAAAAAGTTGATCGATGGAGGTCAGAGCCCTGACCTCGTGCTGGCCAATGCAGACGATATATCAACCAGGTTACAACGAAATCACTGGAGGAAGTGAAACTTAATTGTATAAAGCTAAAACGCGCGCGCCAATTTCGAAGAGGCTGTTTCTAATCGACTGGCCATTCGGCGGAATTACATTGAGGTTGAACACCTAAAAGAATTACTACTCTTGCATCAAGTCTCATTATGACTTTCAGCAATTGTGCCTCTTCTTAGATAAACTGTGTTGAAAGAAGGGTGTATGTAGGGTGAAGGTAAAAATTGGATATTATTATTTTAGTCGATAAAACATTTCCAAGGAAAAAAATTAATAAAATCAAACTCCAAAACATTTCAATCCAATAGCAAATATTTTTAAAGCTGAAGAATTCAAAATAAACATTGCACAACAATTTCACTAATTGAAATACGTATACGCATTATCTTGATATTACGTGTTAAAGCGGCGGGTAAATGTATTCTTATATCAATATTGTTTAAAATACTTTTATATTTTGTGTCTTTGAGGCTGTGAAAACACCAAATGATATAATCATCAAATTGGCACTAGTTGAAACTTTTCGGTGGAAAGTATAGCAAAAGTATAATTACTCGCATTTGGTTTTCCAGCTGTTAAAGATACACGAAGAGCAAGATAGAATGCTTTATTGTACCTCGAGATGAAATAAATATACTCGTACATCCATTATTATTATTGGCAATATTTGAACTAAGAGACGCGTAATTATTTAAATTTTTAAAAAATCGTTTCATAGGAAATATAGTCATTTATATGTATGCAAATGGATGTGTGTTGAATATATTTAATGAAAATCTTTTCACAAGAAATTTATATTTAATGAGTTTAGCTAATTTTTTTAATTAATAAATCCTTTGCGAGTTTACTAGGAGATTTGCACAAAGAAGGAGAAAATTCAGATGAATGATGGGCTGCTGTTGGGTAGCATTAATCACAGCTAGACGCGGTACCATTTTCCTGTCGTCTGTTTTGTTTACAGCAAAACTACCATTAAACATACAATTACTAAACACATATACATTAATTCAAATCTCGAATCTTCTATTTCACACATAGCTGAACACAAATAACAAGTATTCAAACATCAGTTTCCCACGAATGCATACAAATTTAAAACCTTTAAACAACATTAATATTTAATCAAGTTCTCCAAATGAAAAATTGGTTGCGCAGTCTCCGAAATTGCTTCCAGTCCTTTGCGCCAATGTACATATTTCGCGGTTTAAAGAACATTTTATATCTCAAGCAGGCGATGTAATGGCCGGGAACCTCCAGCCCGCTGGAGTCTGAAGATAATCTCCTCCAGGAAAATAGAAGCAGATAAAATTCTTAAATTTATTCACTGATCAAGAGGGAATTCCTCAGCATGAGATTTACTAGTAACACCGATCATCCTCCTGAAGCACATCCTTGGTCCCCAAGGTGTACACGACGGATTAAAACGCAAGAGGAAGCGCTTTGGTTGATAAATATTCATTACACAATGCTATCAAACTCGATTTTGACCGAGAGATAAGTGCGTCTTGCAGGTCATTGCTGCTGGATTTAAAGATGTAGAAGCAATAGGTGGGAATTAAGGAGATATGAATTGTTTACGCAGCGGCTTCTCGGTTAGGACAACAAAGCGACGACCTTAATTCATAGCGAGGAATTCTATTGAAGGAAAATCACTTTTAACGCTTTTAAGATATTCTTCGAACAAACTTCGTCAAGCGAAGATGAGAAGTTTCAGACAAAAGTGGCGCAAGCTAATTTATTATTTCTTACCTTGTCCCATGTATTTGAATAATTTATCATGTTGGTTAGAATTATGGCAGTAATAGTAATTTCAACCAATATTTTCGTCGCGTATGGTGTTATCTCACTAAAAATAAGATTTTGTACTTACTTATAAGGATTTTCATATATAATATTCGTCATTTATTTTGAAAAATATCTAACTTTTACTATGAAAAGTACCCATATATTTTCTTCTTGTAAAGTTTGACCATTAGCATTGAAGCACATCTTACTAAGAGGAATTTTAACTAGTAACTTCAAGGAAGATTAATAAAATAAATTATCATTAGGAATTCTAAGGCTAAGAAATCAAATTTTGCACGGAAGAAAGTTGTAATATTCAAAATTACAAAACTCTATAACTTTAAGAAGTCAAGAATTAGATCAAATTTAACAAACACTCGACATTAAAAATAGCGTAGCATTTTCGGATTGAAATGAAATTTAATACACATAATGATACAAATAAAGAATTCACTTAATCCCAAAATCAAGACAATTAAGCAAATGCAATGTTTACAGTACAGTGCAACTTTAATAGAGCGTTGGATCATCTCCTACAGCAATGTATGTCTCAATATGTCTGGCACTGAGTTGATTAGACTTCGGTTGGCCTGAGGATGATGGGTTCATAAGTTTTGAATAGCCACCGCCATATTATTTATAGAGTGAACACGGCCGCATGTGGTGTTTCAGCCTCTTTCAAAAAACGCTCTATAGGGGACATGTCCGGTGAGTGAAATGGCCATGGAAGAGTCTGAACATGACGTAGAAATTCTTGAGCTACTCGAGCTGTATATAGATGAACATTATTTTTAAAAAATTTCTCCGGGCCATTTAGGAAACATTCCACTTGGCCCACGCGCCACAGTAAGAGTAAACTGACTGTCATAGGTTATGCCCCCGGACCATTACACCTGCTGTGCGGGAAGTGCGTCGAGCTTCAGTATGAGTGAAATTATAATACTACCCAGTATCTCCCTCTCGAATCATATGCAATTATCATTCGTCCCTAAAACGAGACGGGATTCGTCACTGCATAGTATATAGTCATGATCTTTGGCATTCAAATTGGATCCTTTTTATTTCGGACATGATTCAACTACTTTGCAAAGTTTTGCGATTGTAGCTCGCTTTCTTTTTGGTGAACTATTTTCAATGTTCCTGGGTGTGTAATTTTGCGTAAAAATTTTCTATAAATCATGTATAAATCTGATTTTCTAAAGCCAGTGAACGTATTTGAAAATTCCAATATTCGAGGTTTCAAAATTTAAGAATTTGGAAAACATTACACCATTTTTGCAATAATAAATTCCATTTAAAAAGCAAAATTGAATGGATATGTGAGTGTAAACGTGTCAATAAATAACTAACACTTTATTATCTATCTGTGTATCTTAAGTTGAAGGAATTCATATATAAGTTGTTGTTTTTTTCATTTATTTATTAATGTGTCTATCAATGAGTTACGAGTACAGTCAGTTTTTCATATTAATGCCTTCAGTTAAATAAAATATTTACTTCAAATAATTTGAATAGTTGTTAGTCAAAATCCCCTTTCATTCATTACAGTTGATACTAAATCAAATTATTCGAGATTAATAAATCTATAAAAAAATATCAAAGGAATGATGGAATATATGAAAACTCTTCATCTTCAGTGCCTAAGCTTTATCTGTTAGTTTTAAAAATGTATCTGTTTTCAAAAATAAAGAAAAAAATAAAATTATCTTGGTTTTATTTATGCTTATCAAAATATTCATTACCTCCTCGTATTAAATCGATTATTTATTTTAATGTGTTTTTTACAATTCTTTTTCTGAAAATTGTCATATGTGCACATATATATGCTCTCAGAATTACAAAAGATTTTAGCTATGTCCTTCATCTTAAATTTTTGATTTACCCGGGGATAACTTTTAGGTTTTTTAAAAAAATTTTAATAAATTAAAGTTTTAGTTTAAAAAATTTATTTCAAGTTAAATTTTTAAAAGGGCATTGGGTTCCCTGATATTTTCATAAAAAAAGGGATTGGTGAGATGAAAGACTGCCAGGGTTTTGCCCCCATCTAATTTCCCCACGAAAAATGAGGAAAGACGTCCTAAAAAGACAATTGAAAATGGCTTTATTCTCGAGTGGATGCAAGTGATATTTGGGCATATAGGTTGCAACGCACAGCCCTCTATCCAATACCGGAGTCTTTTGATGTCCGAAGGCGAAGGCTTTTATGCTGTGAGTGGCTTCATGGTGATTGGCTGAGGCAATGAGAACTGGAGGACGTGCCTAAATTGTTCGATACGACTTCAAAATTTGAGAGAGAGACGACTTCAGAGGAGAGAGCTAAGAAACTACTTTCCTGAATGGTCGACTGTGAGTGAGGAAAATGATTTTCACTGGCTGCCCATAGGGTGTTAGGAAGTGATATAATACCCCGAGGGGTGGAGTTGATTTGGGAGTTGATTTTGGGGGTTTTTTTGGGGCGCAAGAGCCATTTTGGGCCCTTTTATTTCCCCCCGGGAAACTTCCCAAGGCCCGGGGTTCTGGAGGGGAAAAGAAAAAAAAAATTGGAAAGGTTTTAAATATCGAAAATAGAAATGATCCCCGGTTTCCCCCGGGGTCGTGACACCTGTGTTTCCCAAAAGAAAACCCCTTAAAAGGGAAAAAGACCAGGGGTCCTGGGGGAGGACACCCGCCCCCCCAAAGAAGGGGGACCCCTGGGGGGATTTTTAGGGGAACTTATAGGTTTTCGCACAATCTTTACTCCAATGATATCATCACCTGATATGATTGGATAAACAATAAAGACTAGCTTCAACATCCTATTCTTACGTTACTGCAATGAATCTGAAAGCTGTTTGTTTTCCCAAAATTTTGGGAAAGGGGAAAATTTTTGGGTTCCAGTCAAAAAATTTTAAAACTGGATTTGTGAAAGACGTAGCCCTCTTCAATAGTAAATGTTGTTATCTAATGACTTCTGTCGGGAAACCGTCAAAAGTGGCTATTCCCTCAAACTTTGATTCTTTAACCAGGATATATTATTTTGAATTTTACATACTTTGAACGAAAAATTGGGAAATTGGTTTTTTTTTTAAGGAGTCAAAAAACATATTAAACAAAATTGATAGATATTTATACTCCAATTGTTAAAAAAAAGATTACTACAAAAATTTTGAAAATGAGTATATTTTCGAGATTTATGTTAATATTGTAAATTACTTTCACAAATCAGCCCTCAAATAAAACCTGCCTTTGTTATACTGATCTTGATTAATTGTTCAATTTTATGGTCTTGGAAAGATTATTTATGGATATACTAATCCAGAAGCGACATTGCCCCTTAAGTGGTCAGTTTTTTCCCCAAAAAAATTCCCAAAAAGGGACCCCTTTTTAAAATTTAAAATAATTAATCGTAATATTTTTTAAAAAAGGGAAAGTGAAAAGGGGAAAAATTTTTTTTAATTTTTCAATTTTAAAGTTTTCACTATCTTTTATTTTATTATTCTGGAACACAAAAAACCCTAAATATGTTTGCTTTTTCTAAGAACACTCTGCATGCTATAAAGAATGTTTCATATATTTTTAAAAAAGGGTTTTTTTCATATTTTTCAAAAAATTTATGTTCACCCTTTTTATTCTTTTCAAAAAGATTGAGGTTTTTTTGAGTTTGCATATATTCCCCACTCAATTTTAAGTAGGGTGTAATGAAATCTTTAAATTTCAAAAGGGGGAAAAGGGAAAAAATATCGGCCTTTTTGGGTTATATTTCAACCCCTTTTTTTTTCCCCAAACAAAAAATTGCATATTTTACCTTGTCAATCCCTATTCTGTATCGAATATTTTCAAGTCTAAATTCTGCCCTTTACAAAAAAAATTCCGGAGATTTTTTAAAACATTTCAGTTTAATTGAAAACTGCTCCCTTAAAAAAACTAGCCCTCAATAATCTTTCCCATAAGAATTAAAAATATGTGGAAAAACCCAAAAATAGAAAAAAAAATATCAAAATTTCCCGACGGGGAGGGCAAACCCGGGTTCCCAGCTTTCAGTAGCCCGTACGTTGTGCCATACCAGTTGTTAAAGATCCAGGTAACCGTTTGTTAAAAGTCTTATTTTTCTTGTTGGAAACATTCGCCTTTATTCTCCGAGTACTCTCTAACCCCGGTTGTAGCCAGCTTTTGGTAGCTACTACGGTGCCCTTTCAAACCATTTATTAAAAGTCTAATATATCTTGTGGAAACAATCGCCTTTCTTCTCCGAGTACTCTCCCATATTATTCTTAAATTTCTCCAAATGCAGTGAACTGCAATGTAGGAATATTAACCATTATTCATCATCTGCTCATATTTGTCCGAGATCAAAATTCAATATTCAATTCGTTTCAACATATATCTCTCTCGTTAGTATTATATAACTGAACTCGTGAGTAAAATAAAAGTTAAAGATTCTGTTTGGATTTAATAAGTTTGGGATTGGTTACAGTTTCTTCTACACTTTATATTTATATCATATCGATAAAGCAATCCCAACATTGGTGAGTATCCAGGATATGAACTTTCCGTGAGACTCTTCATTAGTGTTAACTATCTCTGTATGGCTTTCGAATTGCTCAATTTATTGTTTTTATGCTATTTAAAATAACATCTGGATGAAATTGTGTGGTAAAAATTAAATATCTATAATTCTAGCTGTTTATATTTTTAAAATGTTACAAAATTTGACAAAGACAATTTTTTCATGAGATACGACGAAGGAAGACTTTACACACAAGTATTCAAAGAAATTTCTTTTCAATTACAAATCAATACTTTATATTTGAAGGTAATGTATTGAGGTAAAAATTTATGACTTACAGGGCCCAGTAATTAATTTCACTGTACTTCATCAAATATTAATTTACTTTTAAGTCACTCAATCAATTTTTATTTTAGAAAAAAAATTCTCCCAAAAAATACGTAAGAAAAGTCTAAGCAAACTGTATCGCGCATCCTTCAAAATCTACTTTTAAAAAAGCACTAAATCACAAAAAAAAGTATATCTTAGCCGAAACATTGCTAATGTACCCCATCTCTCAAAAGTTCGGTATATAGCCAATTGAGGACTAGTAAAACAGAAGAAGGAAATAGCGATAAATTTGTGGTTATTCTTCATTTCGCAGAAAGCTGAAATCAGAAAACTAATATTATAAAAAAATTAAAGAGAGGGAGACCCAAGGAAATGAAAATTTACCCTTCATACAGATAGGATAAGAGAATGAAAAAATAAATTCTGGAGCGTGTTTTTAAATTTCTTGCGTGTTTTTAACATCCGCAGTAAACGCATAAATATTCATGAAGGTACATTTAGATTGGTCTGGGGGAAAGGGAGTGGTAAACATGCATCTATACAGCAAGAACACAAATAAATTGCTCTGACTTCTACCTTATCTCACTTCAGCAGCTTTTTTTAACGACAACATATAAATTAGGTTTTTGCGGTGTTGGATTGAAAATGCGATTTTCTGTTGCGATCGAAGAAAAAAGCGCGGGAAAGCTATTCGAGGAATGCTTGTTGAGACTGAATGATGTAAGTTCTAGACAAAAACATTTACTTGATGGATATGTTTTGCGAAAATTATCAGACTTGCTACTTACTTTCTTTTGAAAACAAATTCTTGTTTATTATATATTCTGCACTGAGAATTCTGAAATGGAATTGGAAACAGAATGAAGTAAAAACGGTGAAAGATAAGAGAAGATTAAAAACATATTTCGTTTCGTCCAGTTACGAATCTGAGACCGACTAACTTTTGACAGAATTACTAAAAGCAAAATAAGAATTTTTTTTCAGAAGTAAGGAAAAATAATTTGTTTTTCGAGAAAAATAGCAATATCAAGTAAAAAAGAAAATATATGAAGTCATTATAAATTTTTCTAACAAATATAAGACGATATTTTTTTTCTCAAGAAATTAAAGAAAGAATTTATTAGAATGTTATTTATGTTTCGGATTTAATAAGTAAGAAAAATAACTATTACTGATCGAAAAATATTTACAGGTGTAAAAAAAAGCATCTAAAAAAGAGTTAAAATGTTTCAGAATACTATGTTGAATAACATTTGATACTTTAAAACATTTTAAATCAATAACTTAAGAAGATATATTATTGTCTTAATGACTCAATGCAAAAATTTTACTTTTTCCAATAGCTTTTTAAAAAGATTTTTGAGAATATTTTAATAATTAATGGTCTTTTTTTTATTTCAGCAATTTTAATCAGTTTTATGATTTGCCGATAAAAATATTTTCAAGTAAGGTGTTTATATTTCTTAAAAGATAAAATTATAAAAAAAAATAATAATAAGTAAAAAACAATTTTTTTACTTGGAAAAAATTAAATACTCTTTATAACTAAGCATAATTTATTTCTCATTATATTGTGAGTTAATTGAGAATGACTTTGCTTTCTAATTACTTTTTTTCGAAAATATTTCTTGAAGGTATATTTAAATTTTGAAAAAAAATGCTTAAGACAAAAACGATTAAATATATTTTTATCTTTTAAAAGAATTTTAAAAAAATTTTGATTAGTTTTTAAAAAAATTATTAATTGAAACGTTTTTTAGATATAATTTTAATTATAATATAATTTTCAATGCTAATAAAACTTAATAGCTATATTAATATTAAAACAAGTGAGAAAAAAAGACCGTTTTTAAAATTTTTTATAAGCGTTTTAATGTAAATAATATTTTAAAAATTTATTAAATAATTATTGCAACAGACAAGTAAAATTGTGAAAATATTTCGCTCAAAAAGGGAGCACAGCTGAAGGAACAAAAAATTAAACAAAAATTCAAATAATTTTTGGATATTTAAATATAAATGTATAAATTTAACAAAATTTAATTTTAGAATTTTTTAATGTTGATTTTATTCTATAGCTAAAAAATTTTGGAATAATGACTAATGTGCAACATATTAATTTGTCTTTATAGTTCAAGACATTTATTTAATTTTATATAAAAAATAAAATATTCTTAAAAATATTGAATCAACAAAAAAAGTAGAAATGCCAATAAATGTTACGGACTTTTCTTCCACTATAAAATAACATAACTTTCAAATTTTTTCAAACTTAATACATTTTCTTACAATTTTAATTTCAATTTTTTTAAAAAAAAAAGTTAAATTAAGATATTTATCTAACATAATTCCATTCATTACAACTACTATTTTTAAAAGGTCGAGAAAAAATTTTATCAATGAGATTTATGAATGAATAAATTTAGATTTTGTAAATTAATTCAATAAAAATATATTTTAAGAAAATTTTTCTTAAAGATGTATGTTTCCAATTTAGTAATAATAAAGAAAATTACATGTATAAAAGAAAATGTTCTGATGACTGGCTCAGGTTATTTTAAATGATGAATGTAATTTAGGAGGATAAACTCTTAAACTCTGAATAGAAAAACAATTTTTCTTCACAGAAAGGATATTTTTAAAATACCGACATTTTAAATCTATTTGCTTTTTGAATCACTTTTAAAGCAAGCGCGTTATACTGAAAGAGTAGAAAAAGTATTGATATGCTTAGATAAAGATTGCTTTTAAAATGTGCACTATTTCAAACATTCTTTCGCATTTAAAGAAAAGAAATCTTGCATTTTTCTGACAAAGGCAATTTTAAATTGAAAGAAATGCTTTTTTTTTTTATTATATTCTTTTTTTTACAAAAAAAAAAATATCTGAAGCTAAAAGAAGAATTTTGATAAAATTATTTAGCTTTTTATCTGACATTTTTGAGAAAATCTAGAGAGAAAAAATTTTCAAATTTAAAGCAACTTTTACCCAATAAAAAATAATCAACTCAAAATATTCTTCTCGTAATATTTTACAGCTAAATAAAATATCTAGGGATCTGACAAACTTTATCAAATCATACCGTATTTAAAAAATTGTTTTATTTACAATTCACGAAAAAAATAGAGTAAGAAAAATTTTAAAAAGAAAAAAATCCCGAAAAATATTATTCCAACTCGTTGATTCGTCGTTTTTTAATTCTCTAGTTTCCAGAACTATAAAAATTTATTTACGAAGATACAAAAAAATTTAAAAAAAAAATAAATCTGATTTCCTGTAACTCTTTGATAATTTTCTTACATTTTATTACAAAGTTACAGAATCGGAAGTTTATTTTACAAAGAAATGGTGCAAGAAACAAATATATTCATTTTATACATATTAAAAATTATAGGTATACGAGAGTTATCGATTATAAATCTATAAACAATAATTCATTATCAATTAGTTACTCATAAAAATGTATCTTTTATCAAACTTCTTTCGATAAAGACAGACATCGAAGACTTCCAAAAAAATTTTATACAAACCTAAAATTCCAAATAAGGAAGTATTGTTATTTTAGTTATATAAGAATTAATGTAAGAAAGTAACAGTATATATATATATATATATATATATATACACAAAAAAACTAGTTTTGCTGAGGAATTAAAACTGAACAACTGGAAATATTTAGTAAATATAAGTTCATAATATTTTGCATAAGTGATAAAAATTACATATTTTATTTAAAAGTAAGTATCATAATTAAACATTATTTCTTATTTTAGTAATTTTTCATCAATTTAAAAATGGAAATATTTAACGTTACATGGCAAATTAAAACTTAAATCAGTCCTTATTGAAATCATAGACTCACCTTAAAGAAATAGAAATTAAAAGACTTTTTAAATTGCCCAAGAGAGTTGCTAATGGTCACCGATTAGAATTTTGCAAAATAAAAAAATGATGAATAAAGTTTCAGATTAGCAATTTCAAAATATAAATAACACTTATCATTTGTACTTCTAATCGATATACTTTTAAAAATCAATAAACATTGGAAATTATAAATTTAATACGTAGTTAATTAATTTCAAAAATACCTAGAATACTGTCGCAATAATGCCTGGGTTATGGAAATCGGGATTCTCCAAATTATTTAAATGTGTTTTTGCTCCTATCAATAATTAAGTTATAAAAGCAATTTTTTTCAGATGTTGTTCTTTTTCTTCTAACCTATTTTATAAGTTTGTGAAACCTATTTATGTATGGACTTCAAAATGAACCCTTTTTTTTTTTTGTTATAGACCTAAAGTAAATTTGCTGCAATTTTTCGATGTATCCCTTTAATATAAAAATCTATATATTTTAACTGTATTTAATTTATCTTACAATTTAAGGATGGGAGGGGGATTTCTATTTCTAATGATCTGCGGATTCGTGTTTTACCATTGCAGACCTAGTACATTCCCGGAAGCTGGTATCTCTTTTTAGTGCAGCCTCATATAAGCAGATACCAATCGCCGCAGATAATTTTGTCGCCCAGTTTCCTCCCTAGAGGGAGACACCTGAGCTCTGACGATGCGATCCTGTACTAGTATTTAATTTTGCTGAGACCTTAATTTTGCCAAACAGATACTCTAGGGATCTTTTACAAGCCGTATAATCATTCGACATGGCCGCTGTCGATTTCTTGCAACATAAAAATCCACAACCTTGGATGCAGAAGGCCAGGGAAAACCAACCACGCCACCCAGCCGGCATTAAGGAAATTTGATCGATCGCTAATTTTTTGAAAAGTAACGTATATTTTATTTATTAAAATTCCACATCATAAAATATTCTGTGGAAGTTTTTACCTTATTTTTAAAAGAAATCACATCAAGAATGTTACGTGAATTTACTTCTCCAATATTCCAAACCATTTAACAATATTTATTTGATGAAATCGGATGTAAAACCCCTTTTGTCTTCATTTTATTATGGTTTTACTGCGTTAATGAACCCTATATGTATCTACAATCTCGTATTTTAAAATTCAAAACTAAAAAAATGTGAATATAGTTATTAAAAGAGCAATAATGAAAATGTTAAAAATCGGAATATAAAGTTATCTCGAGGTTTTTGTTAGGAAGGAAATAAATAAATGAATAAACATGCTGTAGTCTCAGGATTAAAAATGAAGAACCTAATCTAAAATATCATATTACCTATAGAAAACGTAATGCATTAAAAATTCTTGGCTAACGAGTTCGTTTTTTACACAAAAATGGATGAAATTTTTACGAATTTGAATTTTTAAGAATATTAAAATAATTTCCATCATATGAGTCTTAAGAACGTAGTATTATTTCTTCGGGCGCATTTCAGAAACTAATAAGTTTAAAAAGAAAAACTTATTTTTATACTCCAATGATTTACCTTTTTTCTTTTTATTTTCACGTATAAAGTATGTTCATTATCCTGCGAACCTATCGTCTTATTACCTCCGAGAAAATGCAAATTACGCTTTTTCTCTTCTATAGTAAGCCGTGGAATTCCGCATACTTAATGCAGTCACTACATGTACCTGTACACTGCTAAAGTAAAAGAAGGTAAATGAAAAAAAAAGCATTCTTTTTTTTTTCTTTGGGCTCTTCTTTTAAGCATACGTAACAGAAAAAAGTAATCCTTATTAAGGATTTGCTGAAAAAATAAATTTCAATTCCCCCCGACTTGTAAGTAATGAAAAAAATATTGTTTAGTTTTTGACTCCGATTATCTTGGCCAAACATTTAAGCTAAATTTTGTTAAGTATAGAATCGTTTGCGTTGTCTTTATTGTAAGGCTTAGCTTAGAAGATATAAGCAAAGAATAGTCATTTTTTTTAAAGTTCTTTCCAACGCTAAGAAATTTATAAAATTTTTTATATATATCTTTCAAAAAATATTCTTTGCTCAAGTATAAGTTCTGCATAATTTTTATGTAACAATCACCATTAAAATTTTTGCTGGTTTAGACAAACATGGTGTTCGAATTTTTGTGTTTGCTTAAAAGATTCCTCAAAGAAGAGTCATAGATCATCCGAATGATTGAATGAATTGTGCTATAAATAACTTTAAAAAGAAGTGTGTATCTTATAGCATACTAGCCAATTAATCTTTCTGTTGATTTTCGTATAGAAAATTTATTTTAACTATTCACCCTCCTTATATAAAACGAACGATATTCAAATATTGTAGAAGTAGTGAAAAATTTTCAAAAAATTGATTTGAAGCTAC
>BMAV01019627.1:0-17633 GCA_019973955.1 Trichonephila inaurata madagascariensis
TATGGGGTTGAAAAATTAAATTTTTTTTTAATGAAGATATTTTCCCCCGGGGGAAAAAATTTCAAAATTTTTTTTTATCTTTGAATTCCCCCTATAGGTGAACTAAAATAATCCCATTAGGGGGATTCGGTTTGGCGGGAAAAATAACCCCCCCCCCCCCCTAAAATAAAATAATTTTTTAAAAATTTAAAAAACCCATCATGATCAATCTATATTTCCCAAAGCGAATAATTAAATGTGAAATTTTTTGGGAAAATTAATTTCCCAAAAAAAAGAATAATTTTTAAAAATATTTAAATAAAAAAATTCCCTTAAAAATTTTCCCCGAAACCTTTTTTTTTAAACGTTTTTTTAGGGATAAAATTTTCTTAATAAAAGAAAATTTTATTTTTTTTTAAAAATTCAAAATAAAATTAAAATATTTTTAAAAATATTTAACTTGGTTAAATATTTTAAATTCCTTTGGGGAAAAGAAATAAAAAAAATTTGTAATTAAATTTTTAAAACCCGATTATTAATAATTTTAAAAATATAATTGAAAGCTTTGTAAAATTAATTCCGTCCGGAGATTAAACTTTAGGGAAAATTCGCACCATTTAATAAACAAAAGAGTATTTAAATTTTAAAAAATTTTGATAAATTTTTTCCAAAATCGTCGGAAGTATTTTTTTTTTTTGGGTTCGGGGGTTTTTCCCCTTTTGTTTTAAAATTTTTTTGTAATAATTTAAACCCCCAAAAACCGTGTCCCCCCCGGGGCGGTTTCCTATCGGTGATTGGGCAATTGAAGAATTTTCGTCACCGTCACCACTTGCGAAAAGGGGGATGCGTCTACGGCTGCCATCGTCATTCTCGTTGTATTGTGCATTTTGTTTTCATTTTTCCCTTTTCTTTATCTTAAAAACTTTCCTTCAGTGAAAAAAAACATTTGAGATCTTTTGTTGAAATTGTACATTAAAGTAAATATCAAAAAAAAACTAAGCCCCAACAGTATATTAATCCGTTTTTTAAAAATAATCTTCTTATATCTCTTTTGACTAATCAACGTAAAACCTATCCTAATACTTTTAAATAATAAGCAGTTTTTCTATAGTTAGATAACGTTGATATAATAGTTACGTGATAGCCTCCCACCTGGGGAAGTCATCTCTTCATCTATTCGACCTAAATCTGTTGGGGGCACAGATTGATAACCCAAGCTAGCCATGAGAAATCCAATTTATTATTATCAAATATAGTAATTAAAGACAAGCTTACTATAGAGGGAAAATCCAGAGTGATATAACTATAGCTTAAATCCCTGTGTGAATGCTGAAATTTAAAAGTTTAGTTTTTTCCCCAAAGTTATATTAAAAATCCTAACTTAATTTATTTGAATAGCTAAAGTCCGTCCTATGATCAAGCGTCTAAATTTCGATTCTTACCGTAACAGCTCTGCGTTCAGCATCTCAAGTTCTTCTCCTCCTTCTGAATTACTAAACATCCCCATATATATACTGTTTAATTCTACCGGTTTCTTCTTGAGAAGGATGGCTGTGAAATAACTCAATTGATGGCCCCAAAGATTCCCCAAAAGGTTAATAGAAAACTCCGTAAAGCCCCGTCACAGTTATAGCTTGTAGAGTAGCCTGTAGGAAAGTTGAATCTGCAAGTTATTGAAAAGCTGTACAGGGTGATTCGCTATCATACCGACAAAAATGCAGGGTTTGTAGGGGTTACAGAGACGACTCGGAATCGCAAAGGAATGTAGGGTCGCAAATACCGTAGTTACAAGCTATGGTACAAAAAATCAGAGAAAAAGAACATAGACATCAACACATTAATGGGATAAAAAACCTTTTTTTGAAAGGTTGTACTGCAACAGGTGTTCGAAATTACGACCAGAATTCATCTGGCAGGCCTGTCAGCTGCGTTACTTAAAATTCCTTACGTTTTTAAAATTCCGGGTTGTCTCATCCCACCGGCGCTGAAATATTCAGTGATGAGATCTTCAATTGAAGGAACAGATGTTTCGTACACCAAACTCTTCATGCGACAAAACCAGACTCACGTTACCTTCTGTTCACACTTACTAAGGCCGTGTGATGTTAAAAGGCCGATTCGGTGTAATGTTCCTGGTACAACCACCAAACGGCTTGCCCATAAAAACCCTATTTTTCCCCCAAGATCAGCATGTGGGCCACATCTTCTTTTGAATATGAGTTCAATCTACTACCTCGGGGAGCGGATCGCAAATGACGACTTCCAGTAGAATCTTTTTTTCACGAAACCTTCCATTCATTTCCATTTTCTCAATTACCGGAATCCTCCAGAAGTAAAAATTCCTTGCATATACCTGTCAGAAAAGACTTTTGGTTGTTTTCAAAACCTTCCCCAACTGAAGCGAAAAAAATTTTTCTTTTTTTGTCTACATTGGCGCCACCAACTCATGCTTTTAATTTTTGCTGATCATTTTTCATTTTTTTTATTAAGCAGAATAAAACTAGATTTTGTGTGGCAATGTCTCTCTCTATTTGAATAGAATTGATTATGATTTCGTTTCCGTACAAACTTTCAAAAAAAGGTTTTCTATCCCATTAATGTGTTGCTGTTTCTGTTCTTTTTCTTTGATTTTTGCACCATAGCTCGCAACTACGGCGTCTGCAACCCTACATTCGTATGTGATTTCGAGTTGTCTCTATACCCCTACACACCTTTCAAGTTTGTCGGTCTAGTAGCAAATTACCCTGTTTTATGATGCAGATGCAGCTGGAAGTAAAAGTAATGGCTCAAACTATAACTAAACAGAAAATTCTCTACATTTTTTTCTATTCAGAAAGTACCGTGTTAGTTGAAATGTCAGGGTAAATTGTTTTGAGCACTGCGTTTAAGTTGCCAATACTAGCTTGCTGATCTCTCACTGTCATGTCACGTATTCTTTTATTATGCCTATGAATTGGATAATTTCTTTTTTCTTTTTTTTAGAATACAATGTCATAATATGTAATGCGTAAATTTAAATATAATCAACCTACTTCTGCTGGCATTCTTGCACTTGACATTAAATTGTTCTTTTTCTGGGTAAACAGCTATCCAGAAATGCCTTGGTAATAGACCCTCCTTATAGTTACTCAATGTACATAGACTGTTATTCACATAATATTAGAAGTTTTAGATTTCTGCATTTTTTAATTAATCTCTATAAAATGTCATTTATTTCTATTTATTATTACTTACATATTTAAGAAACGGAAAAAAGCAGAAGGATTCTCAAATTAAATGATGGCTGTATAGCATACGCCAATCTTTCTTCCACACGCATAGAATACTTTGCAATCTTGGTCTTCAACTCCATGGTCTGCAATTTTAAATTCTGCTTCTAGAAAGATTATCATTTTGGAAGGCAAAATTAGTAATTAATTACGAGTCTTCATGCCATCAATTCTCATGTAGCCCTTATACAAGTCAACAATATTTTTCTCAATTATAAAAAGATTTAATGGGAGTTGGAAACCTCTCTGTCTCTATATATATATACTGACACTGTTAAATTGGCTGTTTTCGATTAACCTTTTCTCAACATCTGTTATATCTACATGCTTGAAATTTTTCATGCACAATTAAAGTATACCTCTCTCATTATACTGAAATGAGCTTTTAGCTAATTTTGAATTTTTAATAAATTATAGAGTTTTTTTAACAAACATCCCTTGAAATTTGAGCCTTTTTTCACTTAAAAAATTTGTAAAAGGTAAAATTTTGGTTTTTACAATAGCTCATCTTATTTTTAGTATATATTAGACATCATTATAAATATTTCAAACAAAATTTCTATACCTGTGAACAGTAGTTTCTCAGAAAAGGTACATCGCACATTAAAATTTACATTTTGAGATCAATTGATTTTAATGTATACAGTGAGAATTCTAATCGGCTAGGAAATAAAAAAATAAAAGGTTCAATTTAAAATAAAAGATACATGTTTTAGTTTATATCAGACGTTACACTTTTAAGCAAAAACGAAGTACTTTTTCTTGCATTTTTTTTCCCCTTAAAATGGGCGTGGCCAATTCAATTATTATTTAAAAATAGGTTTTAAGGGTTTCTAAATACCCTAGAGATTAAAGTAAGGTATTTTTAGAAAGGTTAAAATCTATACAATTTGAAAATGTTAAAAATAAATTGTTAAAAAAATAAGATTTTAGCTTTCCAACACCTCTTAATCTTTCAAATAGTTCATTACATAAAAATGTATTCTCAATAACATCCGCCACGTATTTGAATCGCGATTGTATTAAAGACCTGTCGTGCACGAGAAGGTAATACATGTTTGGTGTTGGAAGTCCTCGAGTTGCCTTAATAAGAGTATAGAAATTGAATGCCATTTCAAGTCATTGACTTCTTTATCCAAGAATCACGATAAGATGGCCATTATATTGGACAAGCATAGAAAAGCATTCAATACAATATATATATATATATATATATATACTGATTCATTATTAACCCTCTTGCTGCCCATCCCACGATATCCACGGGCAGCGTAGGTGTAGCAAAATTTGCGCAAGCCGAGATTTCCACGGCTATGCATTCTTTCCGACTATTTAGCTATGCAACCTGTGCTGTTCCTGTTTATACCTTCATTTATATTTTTGTGTTCCTATTTTTATGATCTCTAATTCTATATTTTAAAATAAAAACTCTTTCGCAAAGTTTTTGTATATTTTAAATGTAGATTTAATACGTAGATTTGAAATACGGAATTTTTGAACCTACTTTGATAAAATAACTAAGCAGAGCGAGAGGGTTAACAGACCATTTCGAAGCAATACAAGAGCTATGTACAACTGAGTACATTTGAGCCGCAATGAGGTGACGAAGATGACAATTGAGTTCTTATCCCATTCTCAATTGTCCACATCACACTAATGGGAGAACTCTTTGAGTCTTGACACATTTAATGTGCAGAAGCCCTTTATACGCAGGAGCTTTACAAGAACTCGAACTCAAAACACGACAGAAAGATTTGTTCGTGACCAGTACTATTCTACTACTGTATACACAGTAATATTCGTGTATGTCTCGTTACAGTAGAACGAATAGTTCATAGAATTCATTATTGTATTGGCAAAAAAATAGAGTAATCATAAAATGTAATTTCATTTAAGGCTCTTTTCTCTCTTTCAAAACTCATGCGTCATGATAAATGATAGAGAGGGGCTGTTAATGTATATGTTACGGTGGAACTCCGAAATCGGGAGAATGTCGACTTTCACCGGTGAATGTCAACATTCACATTGTCGTTTGATGTATATCCGAAATATTTGCTAAATATCCTTATTTCTGACTTACACTGGTAAATGTCGACATTCACCATGCACTAATGGAGAATGTTGAACATGTCGGACGTTTATATTTTCTTCTCCATAATTCAGTGGCGATAAATTTTTCACTTCTTTTTCTGAGAGGAATGACAAGAACTTAAAACACGGTACATTCAAAATGAGAAAGGAAAATTATAGAAGTTAAAGACTTACTTATATAATTATACAGTACGCGCGCGCGTTCTAAATGAGAAAATAAATTAATAGTAATAAAAAAATATTAAATTATGCGATTCAAATCTTATTTATTGCAACTTAAACTATTATGATACTTTGAATTGCACAAGAAGCATACAACATTTTACAACTGCATTTATTTCTGGAACACTTCCTTTTGTAATGACAGCGTGTATAGCCTTGCCCAACGCTTCTCGAATTAGCTGCAGCTGCTTCTCTCAGCGACATTTCTCGAAAATAAATCTCTTCTATGGAAAATAACTTTTCTTTACAAATTACGAACTGATTACGTGTGTAAAGCTGCTTGAGGGTACCATTTTCATTAGCAAGTTTATAGAAGTCTATTCCAACAACAATCTCTAAGACATTTCGGTTATCTGTACGACCACGGTCGACATCAGGGACTTGTATTCGTACAGTATCACCAATTTGAGCAGGAGAAAATTTTTTGTGAGGTTCCATTTTTGTTTCTTGCAGTAGAAGATTATCTTTCACGGCCGCTCTTTTTTAAATTAACTCGTGTTTTTCAGTTAGAACTTGATGTGAAGACGTGGTAGATTGGAAGTCCTCTTCAATATTTTTCTTTGGAATATGGTTTTCGGTATGATCACCGCTCAAATTTTTTCCAGAAGTATTACCATTTTCTTCCAGCTGTTCTTCGGTTTCCAAAGGTATTGGTAATTTCACCGAGATGTTCTTCGGTTTCGATATTTGCGATTTGTTCGCTATACAAAAAAAAGACGATGCTATGTCTCTCTCTCCAAACATGGATTCATAAGGACTTCGGCGTATTCCTTCGTGGTATGTAGTGTTCTTTGCAAACTGAACAAAGGGTAAACCTTCTGACTATTTATTTGTATCGTTATCGTTCATATAAGCAGTTAGCATATTCTGTATATCTTTATTGGCCCTTTCAACTGAGCCTTGTGTTTGACTCTGACGAGGCTTTCCATGAACTATCTTAACATCTTTCCACATAGCGCATATATATTTCGGATATGATTTGATGACTGAATTCTCTTCCATTACCTGATTGCAATATTGCTGGAACACCAAATGTTAAAAATATTGAAAGAACGTGATACGCTTCTTCAGCTCTCTTAGTTTTCAAAGGTCGTAGCTAGACAAACGTAGTTAAATGATCTTGATATTATATTCGCCATCTCTGTTTGACTGCAGATCTATCAGATCAACTTGACATCTTGAGTTTAACTCAGAACTGATCTTTGGTTCAACAACAATACTTTTCTTAGGTGCACTGTGTTTCTTTTGACACTGTTTGCATAAATTTAAACACAACATTACAACTTCACATGTAATATTTTTGTATTTAATTTGCAACTCTTTAAGCATAAGTGTTCTTCCTCCGTGGCCCCGTAAGGTCTCCGTGGTTTCCGTGAGTTTCATATAACACACTGAACAAATCGTTATTGGTAACATACTACTGTATATTCGTTTCTCCTGGTTTTAATGGTACAATTAACTTCTCTCTTCATCATTAATTTTTAAAACGTCAAAACGTTTTAATCGTCTGTAATCCAAAAGTGTGCTGCACTTAGTTTTAGCAGAAACTACTTCAGAAAGTATTTTAGAGTACTTTTCTTTTGAAAAATAAAAACAATTGTCTTCTCGTTTCCCCGCAATTAATGCATTAACCTTTTCATATAAAAGATCACAATTCACTGCTGTATCCATTCAGTATAAATTAGAGTATCGGTAAAAAAAATTAAGAAAACGTTGTTTGCGCAATCAAACCTTGCATAAATCTGACAAATCTGACTGACTCCCAGCAGAACAAAAGATTTGGCGGGAAACAGCCAGTCGCCTCTTTATCGGCTCCTCTCTTTTCGACCTCCGAACATATCTGTGATTGTCGACATACGCCGGTATAAGTCCGAATGTACAAGATTGTAATACAATTTTCGATCTTTCACCGACGTATTTGGTGTGTGTCGACATTCACTGGTGAAAGTCGACTTTTCTAATATTGAACATCTACAGTAACATATACATATAAAATTCCTTGCATGTAAATTTATATATTTTATCTTGTCCTAAGAAAAATTACATCGTAGAAGTAATGTTTTTATAAAATAAAATTGGAGTTTTTTTTACAGCTTCCCGCTCGTTTTTATTCCCTTCCTGTCAAATTCATGTAAAGATGTCACTCATTACTGTCCGACTTGTAACGCCAGACTGGGTACTTACAAAAGATTGTAATTGGATATGGCTGTCAATTAAGGTAAGAGAAACTTGTTGAGTCCATTTTTATACTTATTGAGTGTCTTATTTACTATACCTATCACAAAGACAACAAATAAATTCACTTCGGTTTTATCTTTCTTGGATGATTCAAAGCTTCAAAATGTTTGAGCCAAATCGTGATTGCAGTGTTTGAATACCGTGCTGTGGAATAATGGAGACTGATGCACATTCATTTGATCTGATCATAAATCTATGAATCCTGGTTCAACTCTTCGTTTGCAGTACATACAGATGTCCCCAAATTGATTGATAAACACACCAAGATGCTAAATTTATTTAAAGACAATGAACAGCAAGCCTATCAGTGATTGATTTTCGTTGCTATTTATTTTTTTCGTATAATTTCCAATGTTACAGATATCGGTAACGAACGTAAAAAAGAGCTTTTCTTCGAGAATCAAGTTTCAAACAGAGGAATCGAAACTGAATTTTGTTTTTACTCTTTGGATCAAACGCTAAATTCTCTTACACTTGAGGAAGTTTACCGTTCAGTTTTAAAAGGTAGATAAGATAGTATATTTTAAAGTTTACTTTTATTGAGCCTCAAACTAGATAAGACAAGTAATATTTTCTTATTGGTGTTTTGCGATGTACTCAGTAGGCTTAAAGTCCGCCAAGAGAAGAAAAAAACTATTTTAGAGTTCTGATAGAAAATGGCGTTGCGGTCTACGACACTACTTCAATCAAATGTCAGATTTGATTACGTATTTATATATCCGACTCTTGCTTAATAATTCTCGAGAGAAAATCCTCATGGAGGATGTATTTAATCGTGATAAGATTTTTCATATGACTTATTTGTGAACTCTCACCCGTTGAAGTATGAGAGTTCATCAAAGAATGGGACATTTCAATAAAATGTGCTCTTCGTTATGTCTATCAAATACAGGGTAGTCAACCCAAATGACCTTGCGGGCCACTTCGGAAAAGCATTATAATCCGCACATAAAAATATACATCTTTATATTGCATTTGAATCCATTACAAACATTTATTGGAGTGAAAACTTGAAATGGAATGAATAATTACTATTTTTTTCATTACTTTTTATCTATACAAACATAGATAATTTAATAATAATAATGCAATTATCAAATATGCCTACCTCTAGCAATACATTTATAGGAATCAAGCGTTTTTCTGCGAGGGGTCACTCTAATGCTACACTGCTCACTTCGAAGTATGTATAAAAACAAAAGCAATCTAATAAAATAGAAAATGTTATGGATATATATTTGTTTCAAAATACAACACTAAAAACAAAAATATTGCACAAGATAATCGTATTTTGTAAAGTTGTAATGAATCTCGCGGGCCTTGGGTTGACCACCCCTATCTAATCACCATTTAAATTCAACCTAATGAGAGCATATCAACTTAATAGGTATCTGGCTGTCTAAAATCAAAATATATTTACCAACAGATGGTCCTCGACAATAATCCTAGTCCTCGAATGGCCCGTAGGATCCTTTCAATTTGAACCTTGGTAATTTCCAATGTAAACTTCTCTAAATTCTTAGGGTCCATATGACAAAAATCACCATCTTCCAAACTCTCCTTAAATCGTGGTTCTTTTACAGAAAGCGGTTGTTAATCATATAACCTCATAGAAAGTATTTTCCCTAGAAGATTTGTCAGAATCGCGAATAGACCGCGTAACAACTTTATGTTGGAATAAGGGAAAAAGATAAAACTCTAAATATTCTAAAATTAAGCACAGATAAAACTTTACAAGCTATTATATATATATATATATATAATCAGCTTATCATTAATAATTAGAAAACAATCTTAAAATAAAGAACAAAGAAAAAGTATTTCAAAGCTATAAAACACAAGAGGGAATTGATGGATTAAAATTTAAAATGTATCCAATACCTTTCTGGCTGTTCGCTGTATATCATAAACTGCTGTTTGTAAAAAATGCAATACCATGAAGGAATCATCAGAATTAAATGAAATTTAATGCACAAACGACTTGTATTAGTACAAATAAATGACAAATTTTTCAAAGCAAAAAAAAACAATATTAAGTGTCCGAAATCAGTATTTGGTGTACCCACCACACGCTGCAATAGAAGCTGCTATACGACGTGGCATGAAGTCAAACAGATATTGAATACCTGCTTGTGGAAGAGAATTCCATATTGCTTGTATGCACAGCAAATATTCATCTTTTGAAGCTGCAGGACGCTGATCACGAGCGAGATGCCGACCAACGAAATCCCACACGTGCTCAATAGGTAACATCTGGCGAATAAGCAGGCCAAGGAAGAAGTTGCATGTGTTGGGCTGAATAGAAGTCTCGAACTTTTTGCAACCGGGGGAGGGGTCGTACATTATTCTGCTTAAAGATAGCTCCAGGGATGCCTTGAAGGAAGGGAACGACTTCAGGCCGTAGCACTTCACGGACGCACCTGTTGCTATTGATATTACCCAATATATCAATTTGTAGCAAATTGGATCGTCCATGATACAAAATCGCACCCCTAAATCATAACTCCGGGTGTTAGGCCACTATATCGTTCGATTACGCACTCTGGAACTCAGCGTTCACCGGTATAGCGTCTAACACGAATGCGGCCTTTATGGTACCACAAATTGAAGCGTGATTCATCTGAAAAGACAACTGGTTGCCAATCAGCTTGCCAGGCTCTGTGCTCATGAGCCTGCTGCAGACGCAGCCGTCGATGGTTTTCCGTGAGGGGGATCCTGTATAAAGGCAGCCTTGCATGCAATCCACGGTGCAGCAGACGTCAACGAATTGATGAAGCCGACATTAGTACACCTGTAGCAGTAGACCAACTGCCTGGAGGAAGCTTTATGGTCATTCCCCACCATGCGGAGCAGGTGTCGATCGTCGTGCGCTGATATCACCTTCCCTCGTCCAGTGCCAGTTTCTTAAGTTGTTCGGTGCTCTTCAGTCCACCGCTTCCAAACTCGTATCACTGTAGAACTATTCTGTTGCACACGAGCTCCTTTTGCGTGATAGGAAAATCCTCTTTCTCGAAGGCCGATAATCCTCCCCCGTTCAAACTCCGTAAGCTGTTGGAATTTCTCCTTATTTCGTCTTGGAGTCTTACTTAGGTCTCACTAAATGTTCGCCACTAACAAATAATCATTAACTATTTTCAACGTCCCTCTACAGCCCTCTATTAATACGGTTTGATCATCAGTTCAGAGGGCGCTGCACACGACACGCATACACGGTAGCTCTAAAACTTTACTATTTTACGTAACGTCCTATAATTGATATTTGCAACAAAGTTCATTTAATTTTGATGATTCTTTCATGGTGTTGCATTTTTTACAAACACAGCAGTAAATATAAACTAAACATAGTAATTTGGTATACATAAATCTTATACATCTGTATTTTTATTTGACCTAAAACTATCTGCACTAAGGACCACAAAGAATAAGCATATATATATATATATAATATATATATATATATAAACAGTAAATATATTTTTAAAAAATTATATTTCTTACTGCAGAGATTCACAAAAGGCTCCCGGAATTGATCTTCAATATGAAAAATTTACATTTTTTTTATGTTTAAAAAAAATTTCCCATAACTGTGTTTTTGATGTAAAAACTTGTTTCCATGAATGTGAGTAGTATTAAAAATATAAATCCAGTTTGTAACTTGTTAATAATATCTCGTTTGAGAAGACTATGCAAATGTATAATTATCAACAAAATACTAAGTTGTTATAATTCTAACATAATCCAAAGCGATAGGTTAAAATAAAACATCACAAGTCAAAACAGGATAAAGTAGAGTAACCACAGCAATACAGTAACAAACTAATAGAAATTGGGTAAGATTCAAATTTGTAGTTATAGTCTTAAAGTGCCAAACACTACCTTTATGTTTTTTTTATTAAGGGGCGGAAATAAACTTAGAGGAGAAAATCCAGTTCATGGTTTTTATTCTATAAATAATTTCTTTAAGAATCTAAGTCCCTGTAATCTTGTATTACCAAAACATGATCTTTATACACAGAAATACCATATTATGCGTTGTAGAAAAAAGGGATCATTTTTCTTTTATAAGAATTCCTTTAAAAAATAATTTTTTTATATAAATAAATATTAGAGTATATATATATATATACATCGTTTAACGAACACATAACAATAAAAAAAGGATAAATGACATAGATTGAAAGTTACATTATTAATAAAATTTATTTTTGACTTGAAATCATTTTTTGATAAAGAAACTTCAGTTACTCTTTACCAGTCCGTGGTAAATATACTTTCTACCAAATTTTTAATCTACTCATTATCTTCATCTGTCTAATTTTCAATTCAATATAAATCCCAAACATATTTTTTAAAATTTTGGGGTTTTTATATATTTTTTAATGAAATACATACAGTTTTCTTTCATAAATTTCACGGGGGCTATGTGTTTCAATTTCCGCATGATCTAAAAGTATAAAATATTTCTAATTCACTACTTTTTTTTTTAAGGTTATAGTATTTTCAAAATATGTTTTAGAAATTTCATGTGGAGAGAGATAAAAGTAAACAAAAGGCATATAAAAGGCCTTTGAATAGCACACAGTGGGTTGCGGTAAACATATTCAGTCTTAAAAATAAAAATAATTTTACCTAATAGGCCTTTACTTAAATCAGTCTTGTCCCCAAAAAATTTTTTTAATGTCCCCCGCGGAAAAAAATTTTTAAAAGGGAAATTAAAGTTGAGATGAAAAAAACAATTAAGTTTTAAATTCAAATTATTTTTTTGACAAAGTAGAATTCCCAAAATATTAAAAGGGTGTGATAAGCAATGTTAATATTTGCATTTTCTTAACGACGAAATATCCCAAATCGGCATGTTTCTATGTTATTTTTATATGTGTGTGTTTTTTTTGTAAAAACTTTTTTAAAAAAGTAAATCACAAATTTGTGTATGAAAAAAGGGTTTTTTTGTTTTTTTTTTTTTTTGTTCTAAGTTTATTGCATCTCGTTTAGCAAATATGCTTCTATGAAAACACTGTATTTTAAATATATACGCAAATGTTACCCAAAAAAATTCCCTGTACAACTATTTTTTCAATGTACATTTAAAAAATGATCGAAATTCCTTTTTTTTGAATAATGGTTTCGGGGTTTTAAAATTGTAAGAATTCGACACAACAATGACAATAGGTTTGAAAAGCATTACTTTTTTGCCCTTTTAAAGCAGTTGATCTGTCCCCCCCAATCATTTTATGAAATATAAAACTTATATCTGTTTTTTTTGTCCCAAAAAAATAAAATAAAATTTAATCTCAGATCAATAAAAGGGTTTTATCCTTTTTTTAGGCAAAGGCACTTTGAAAATTTTATCTTGCGGGGTTCCCTTTTTGGTTTTGAATAATTTCTATATTTGGGGAACAATATTAAACCTTTGATTTACTGTTACGTGATTGATAATCAATACAATTTAATACGCAGAGAAAATCGGGGGACTTATTCCTTAACTTTCTAGTAAATACAAGAGACTATCTTCCTATAAGAAATAGCCTGCTACTATATAGCACAGATTCCATTTCATTCATATATAGAACACGGAAGTTCAAATCCGTAATCCCAGTTTCACACAATGCAAATGAAGTGCATAATCCCTGTCAAATGTTTGACTAAAATGCTGCTTTACTGCATTGTTCTCATAATGGTACCTTCTAACAGTTTCTAAAGTTTTCTCATCAAATTATTATCCTTGAGTTCTCAATTTTTTTCAGGTACATCTATTTTGGTTTCCAAATTTGGTGACTTTGAGATATTTTGCGTTCAGATTTGTTGCCCAGTTCACTCGTAATTAAAATTATTGAACAATGGTTTCTTTCCCCTTGCAATACGTATTGGCAAAGAAGTGGACGTAATCCAAATTTTCAGTTACAATACCTATGTTTGTTTTGAATATATAATGAATACTTTTACCCGATTGTTATACATTTTTATATACTTTTGTGTTAAATATTTAAAGCATTTTTGAGTTTATTTGATTACTTTAATGACAAAAGAGAAATTAATTTATAATGCTTTTCTCCGAATCATATTGAATAATATTGTTTTGAGAAAAGGTCTTGTTATATATCCTGGTATTGATAAGTTAATGTAAAGGAAATTTATATAAAATTTTAAGAAAAATGAATGAAATTTTGTTATAAAAATAACTTACTAATTAATATTTCCCTTTCTCTTTAAAACAATGTTCAAGCATCTTTAGTTACTTTGGATTTTTTTTCAAGGTTCTCGAAACGACATCGAAGAAAGGACAAAGAAGAATTTGCTGACGGCGCAGTCGTTTGACTATGTCATTTGACATTCTATGGTTTTTATAAGCTGTTGAAATTTTAAGTAGCACTTTTATGTATTTTAAAATAAATCACTAATAGTCCTTTTATTTCTTTCTATATCTTAAGAAATATGGATTGGAAAACGATTATTTCAAAAATTTCTGATCATTTATTAAAGGTAAAAATAAACTTAAAATCTTTAATTAAAATGCTCGAAAAAATGTAAAGCAATTTAAATGGATATGTAAGGATTTTATTTCAAATTGTATTCTCATAAATAATAGTTATAACTGCTGTTAATGTTATTCAATGAACAAAAAAATACCTCTGTATGCCATAATGTCCTTTTCCTTCAAAGGATTTCTTTCTCTGGCAAAGTCTGTAAATAAATCTAGAAAATGTTTTGTTTCTTTACTTATTCGTGTTTGTTAAAAACATTTTCCTTTCAAATAGGCCTGCTATTTTTAAAACCTAAACACAATTTTTGGAAAAATTAATTTTTATTAATGAAAAAGTATCAGGTATGCAATTGACTTTCAACCAAACAATGCATATGTTTCCTAGATTAGTTTCATATTTTTATCTTTATAAATTATTAATTGTAAAATTATTTAATTTATTTCAAGTGCTTAGTAAGTCAGGAATTTCCGAATGTTAATAAAACAATATCTAACAAAAATGGTGGAATTTTTCAATAAAAAAATGCATGTGTAATTGAAACAGTTAACACATTTAATTATCCATACATTTATTCGAAGTTTGTTCATTCTTTTCCAAAAATTTACAAGACGAATTTCACAAACTTTTTTATTTCAATTTCAAACAGGATGATGGATTAATATGAGTGTATATCATGTCAACTTAAAAGGCAGTGGAACTTTTTACAGATGCTTCGATATCTATGAAAAATGTGTGTACCACGATGATAGTACTGGCGAATCCAAAATTTTAAGATTACACAGAAAAAAGGTTTCATAACATTTCCAAATTTTTCTAAAGTGAACGAAGGTGCTTTCATTTTCTATAATCTCAATCTATTTTTTAATCAATTTCTTTCATCAATCTAATAATTTTTCTTAATCTATAATCTATAACCAATCAATAATCAGCAAGCTAGAAAAATATCTGAGTGCTATTTTAAAAATAGAACAGGCTGACATAAATAATATTGTGTTTATTATTAAATGTTTCAATAACATGTATTGGTGTTAAATTGTTCTAGCTAGAAAATAAGAGCAATATGCTTAAGCGATGGTTGTTTGTCCTTTGAGTAGGTTATTAACACATTTATGTCTATATACACTCATGGACAAAAAAATTAGCGCATCAAGAAATAATTGCGGGATCGCAACTTGGCATGAAGGTAGATGTCGGGGAGATATGCAAATGATTAGAAATGCAGCGTGATTGCGCATTACGTATAGCCAGTAGAGGGCGTTTAATGTCATTCTCCATGGAGTACAAACAGGTAAGCAAAGTTTGTTTGAATGTACTGAATCGTTTACAAAGGAAGAACTGAGGTAAACGTCTCATTACACCGTTTTCGATGACAATATGAGCAGCTGTCACAATTTGAGAGGAGGAGAATCATCGGCATGATGGAAGCTGGGTGGTCAGCTACTCGAGTAGCTCGTCAATTAGGTTGATCTGATTGTGTTGTGAGGAGGTGTTGGGACAAGTGGTCATTTACACGAAGACCAGGCTCAGGATGCCATCGACAGACCAGTCGTCAAGAAGACCACTACATCGTAAGAAATGCACGCGTATAGCCAACTGCTTCATCGGCCGCCATCCAGGCACAGGTAGCACCTTTACTAGAGGCCCTTGTGTCTTCTCGAATCATACGAAGGTGCCTGACAGAAGTACATTTGGGATAGCGGCGCCCGTTACGTGTGTTGCCCTTAACGCCCACCCATCGATGCCTCCGTTTGGAGTGGTGCCGCGCACGAGGAAACTGAACTGCAGTGAAATGGAACCAGGTCGTCTTAAGCGACGAATCAGGATTCAATCTCAGCAGTGATTATTATCGTGTTCGTGTGGGGAGACCCGTGGTGAACGCCTCAATCCTGCCTTTGCGTTACAGCAACACACCGCTCCCACAGCTGGTGTGATAGGTATGGGGTGCCATTGCCTACAGTACACGGTCACCCCTAGTATTGATCCATGGCACTATGACAGCCCAGCGGTATGTCCATGACATCCTGAAACCACATGTGTTTCCACTCATGCAACGGCTCCCAGGAACCATTTTTCAACAAGACAATGCTCGGCCTCACACGACAAGGGTGTCACAAGACTGTCTTTGCACTGTTATTACCCTTCCTTGGTCTGCACGATCCCCAGATTTGTCTCCAATCGAGCATATCTGGGATCATTTGGGACGACGAGTTGGGCATCCCACGAGTTTGAACGAACTAGAGGCAAGGTTGCAGCAAATATGGAACGAAACGTCTCAAGACATCATACAGAACTTGTATGCCTCAATTCCCGATCGTATCTCTTCGTGTATTTGCGCTAGAGGGGGTTCAACAGGGTATTAAATGCTCCGTTATTCTGACTGTTTCTCTGAAATAAATGATGCTTTGATTTTTTAAACATTTACTTATATCAAAGTAGTCATTACGTATGTAAAATTTCGTATCATTTTGACCGCTCCTTCTGGTGCGTTAATTTTTTTGTCCATGAATAAAGGAGAACAGCGACTCACTCACTTATCACGATATCTCACGAAATATTGAACCTACAGACTTGAAATTAGGTGGGCATGTTCCTTTCATAAAGTACAAATCCACTACAAAATGGTTTTTACGAAAATAGTCCCCCAAGTGGCGTTGCAGGGACGCAAGTGGCGTTATAGATAATTATTTCCGTTTCTAAACTATTTGACGCAGTCTTGAAATTTGGTAATCAGATTCCATTTATCCAGTAGAATGGTCATCGGGGTACGTGATCTCCGAGGAGATCTTAATCCCCTGTCTTCAGTATTTTGAGTTGACATTCACAGGTAGAGCTTGCCATGTTAGATTTTAAGTATTAAAAAATAAAAATAAAGTAAAAGTTAAAATGATTGCACTCGGAGTTTAAAGTAATTAATTATAATAAAAGAAATTGCTGGAGCCAGTAAATAATAAAATATGAGAAGAAAATTAAAAGAGAGTAAAAAATTGGTCTGTGACATCCGAACATTAAACTCGAAGCGCGCGAGAAGCAATGCCGGCCGACTTAAGGGAACCGGACGTTATCGATGACACAAAATAAGCAAAATTTGGCTTTTCGAAAGAACATTATTTTCAAAAACAGAAAGACTCCATAAATAAAAAATTTGTGTCATACAATCTATATATTTTTCTTAATATACTACAACATAAAATTATGAAATATATATAAAATATTTTAAGAAATATAAGGATTCGAAAAAGTACACACCAAAAAGTTTTCGGATACATGGTGCTCTTTAGGTACATGTATCTTTCCTTTTATAACATATAACACCACAAAACATGCTGTTTTAGTTATAAAATTGTACCTTTAT
>BMAV01019628.1:0-27314 GCA_019973955.1 Trichonephila inaurata madagascariensis
TGTAGCTGAAGAGTGCGACGTTAATATATTCAATCAATCTATCTTTAGTGAGAGGGAGAATATTAACGTCGCACTACTCAGGCACAGTGAGGGAGCTTGTATTTTGGGGCCATAGTCAATGACGAGGCGACACCTGAGCGGGGTTTTCCTCCCCCCAACTCCCACACCAACGGGAGGATTTTAAAACCCCCGACATATTTAAAGTGCATCTCTTCCCTACACAGCCGGTCTTCAGTGGTCGGGGCCGAACCCCTTTTAACGTCACGAATGTTCCCTTGACCACTAGGCAAAGACCCCTCCTCTTCCCCAACCGTTTTTTATTAAATACCACAATTATACCATAAGTTTTTGAAAATAATTACATTGTACAACAAAGTAGTGGTCCCCAACCCCGGTCAGCTGGCCGGCCCGTGGTTCAAACGGTACGTACCGAGCTACCCAAGGAACATTATTTCCATTCCAGTGACTGTGAGCTAGTGTGGCAGTGACTGTTTCTATCTGGTTTGTATGACTTCCCATGAAATCACTTTATATTCATTTTTTATGGTAACTGTACTTTATTCTGCAGGCATATTTAAATACAAATAAATAAAAGTTATTAAATAACAAGTAATAATATTTTTAAAAAAAATAAGTCAATTCCTACTTAGATCAAGAAACAAAAATTTTATTTTGGCTACTTTTTATTAAATAGTTACACAATTAATATAAAAATAAATATTAATATTAATATTATATTGTCACATCCAAAACAATCGTGTCTATAAAATTTCATTTCAACTGAATGCTTTAAATCGTGAGAAAAAAACATCTTTTAAAGTTTTGACTCAAGTCCAAAACGGTCGCTAAGTCGCCAAAAATGAGGCCAACCTGGCTGTTTTTTAAATTCCTTGAAAAATTAGTTTTAATCAATTTGTTATTAATTATTATTAAATTACTGTATTGTCATCCAAAATAATCATGTATATAAAATTTCAGCTCAATTGAGAGGTTTAAAGTGTATTTTATTAACGATTGAAAATTCCACCAAGATAAATAAATACTATATAGAGAGTGTGTGTTAATAGTAGGAAAATTGAAAAACAATCACGATAGTATAATCTATCAAATATAAACTATCAAACTAACATAAAAATTTTGAACTTCATCATACATTTAATATTTCATGAAGTAATTTAGACGTTCTAAAAAGTTATACGGTATTCAAATATCAATTTAACAGTTTTAAAAAGTTTCAAAATTACACATTTTTCCTGTTTTTTTTTTCTTAAATTAAAGTCAAGACGTCAGATATTAGCACTTCATTTCTATGAATATGGCAAATAAAAATGAAAATAAATATTGCATGTCAACATTCGCATCCGTACAGATCTTAACACACATATTTTTGATGAAACATTTCTTTCCTCTGGAAGTCATCCAATTATTTAAAACCTAATTAATCTCTTCATTCTCAAAAGAGATATGAGAATTCTAAAAATTAGAATTTGCTAAAGCATCTGTTAGTAGTTGCAAACTGAAAAGGAAAAAAAAAAAAAAATTGTTATTTACTCTGTGATATCTCTTCACATTCTAAATTATAATTAAAGACCCTAATGTAATTAACTCTTGTTAGAAAATAATTCATATTAACAGCCTGCTCCGTTGACTTTAAGATGTTTGTCGTGTGCGAAGTAATTATTAACGTTATGGCAAACACACAACAAATACAGTCTCAAGGGGAAATGAATAACTAATTTTTGCTTCTATCTAAAAACCTGATCGTGTGAAAATTTAAGAAATTGATGTATAAACAATATAATTGGTTTTCTCTCTATAAATGAATAATTAATCATTTGTTTGGATTTTGATGAAATAATAAAGATACTAAAGATGGTTAATTCCCGGTAGATTTTCAGAAATAATTACTTATTCAATTGTTGGAAAGTACTTCGTTGTATTGATTTAAATGGAAACTGCATCCCAACCTCAGATTCCTCACCTACTCACAATTAACGAATCCAAATGGAAGGTATGTTAAAAAAACAAAGATGAGGTGTGAAGTAAAACACAAATTTTTTTTCCTTAAAAAAATCAAGCTTTTTTTTGAGGTTTTTCAACAAAAAAACAAAAAAATTTAAATTTTGGGGAGACTTTTCTTTAATGTTTTAAATTTTTAAAAATTTTGTTTAAAATTTTTTTTAAAAATATTTTGTTTTGATCATTATTTAGCGAAACAAAACAGAAATTTCCTTAATTAATTTGTCATAATTTTAATGCCAGGTCCACAAAGCAACGTTCTTTCGAAATAACTTTTACTTGATTAGTTTTAAATATTTTACGCGTGGTTATATGCAGGATTATTTTCCTAACTAAAGCAAAAAAAATATCTTATTCAAAGCATTCTCAGCCTCATGCCAATTTTTAACAGTTAAGGTATCCGACTACGTTCGGAACCATGATTTTTAAAAAGCGCATAAATGGATTTAATTTTTTATTTTTTTTTGGGGTCACTTAGATTAGAATAAATGATAAAAATTGTTTTAAAAAGGGTATTATAACAAAAAATTATTTAAATAAAAATTTTTGGCAAAAATTAACTTAGAAAAACCCTTTTTTTCCAAAAATGTTCCTTTTGAAAAAAATGCTTCTATTGTATTAATATTTTGCCTGTCTTACTCGACCCTCTACAGAGGCTCAACTAGAAGTTTGAAAAAATGCACATTATTTTCAAATTACCACCAATTTAAATAATTATTGGCGTTTTTTTTTCTTAAAATTGTTTCCCCTTTGTTGTCGTAAAATATGGATAAACCCATTCTAAGTTATATTTTCAAAAACTATTGACCTCGTACAACGGTCTGAGCTATAAAAAAAGGCAAAATATTATTATAATAGAAGCATTTTTCAAAAAGGAGAACATTTAAAAAAAATTATTCAAGTTAATTTTTGCCGAAATTTTATTTAAAAAATTTTTTTTGTCAAAATGCCCTTTAAAAAACAATTTTAACAACATTCTAATCTACGTGACACTAAATATCATGAAAATTATCCATTTATGCGCTTTTTTAAAATCACGGTTCCCCGAACGTAGTCGGATACCTTAAGACAATCACACATTTATGGATAAATAAATTGTTTATCTTCAATATGTGTGGGAAAAGCAATAATAAAAAATCTCTATAGCAAGCATCAGCAACATATGGCACTCGAAGCAGTTCTCAGTGATACTCTATTTCATTCAACTAAGTTATAAGATTAAATTAAATCTCTACGCCTCACGCATTTTTCTTCAAAGGCTATTTCTTACTTTCAATTATTGGTCATAAAAAGATTCTGCTGAATCTGCTTGCGTGTACTTTGTGATTTAATAATAAAAAAAAATCTCTGTGTAAGTTTGTCTTATTTTTAGAGTTAAATATTCATTTGAAATTTAATCAATTTCGTAATAATTTGTAAGGGTGCCCCTCTCGGGTGCCCTTCTCCTTGATTATCAGCGTGAGCTAGAGGTGAAGGAATAACGGAAGAACTAGAAGCTGCCATGATTTTAATTTGACTTTT
This sequence comes from Trichonephila inaurata madagascariensis, assembly GCA_019973955.1. Taxonomy (NCBI): domain Eukaryota; kingdom Metazoa; phylum Arthropoda; class Arachnida; order Araneae; family Nephilidae; genus Trichonephila; species Trichonephila inaurata. The sequence goes on from BMAV01019628.1 coordinate 3,541, forward strand.
GTATAAGATCTTAAAACTTAAACATCTAACAGATTAGATAATAATAATATATGAGAGAGAATCTACGGTGGTTAAACACACAATATATATATATATATATATATATATATATATATATATATATATATTACCGAAATAAAGTAACCCGGACCACTATCAATAACTAACTCGCCTAAACTCATTTCCTATGTACAATACATAATATATGAACCGTTTTAATCTTTTTTTTATGTTGAAGGCATAGTTACATATTATGGTACTTACTTTTATGTTAATAAATATCTTTAAATAATGCATAATTATTATGTAAAATATTCTGATCCATAATTTTTACCTCTATTCCCTAACTCTCCCTGCACTATGTGACATGGGAATCGAATTATTTCAAATATTTCCTACTAAGCGGCACCCTGATTTATATTGGTAGATTGGTTTGGCACACCACAGTTCGTATTGAAACTACTATAACAAGGTTAATTTCTCCTCACAATGTACAGAAAATGATAAAAAGACGTTTAAATTACCGAATAAGGGGTTTATATAAATAAAGCCCCCTCAAAGTTAGAAATATTTAGTCTTAAGGCTGTTTTCGGTAAAAGTACAAGAGCTTGAACTAAACGCCCATTTTCAGACAGAAAAATTACCCAATTTCCATGGAAATTTGCAATATTACAACTCGTACCTCTGTTAACAATATAGTGTTTTTAAAAATTTCAAAATATTCTGTGAATACTTTTTTTTTAATACGCGAAAGCATTGCCCATTTAACTACAGTATAGGAGGTAAAACGCGAAACACATTTTATACTAGAAAAAATGAATCAACTCATTTAAAAAAGGGAAGTATGATAAAAATGCTGCTTTCTAAAGGATAGTGAAGCCAGAATATCATATTAATTTTTCATTTATTTTATATCTAAAAAAATGTTCCAAATTCGGATCCTATTCTTTAATATTTACCGAAAACACAGCCTTAAACGTGAAAAAACTTCCCATGATACAACAGTTGCATTATACCATGTGTGGCGGCCCTTCTGTATTTATATTTATTTTTCCTTCCTTTTATTCTTCTTTCAAAAGTATACATATATGTTTGAATCCTGGTGCCTTTAAGGAATCTTACTACCTCCAATTGATAAAAATGCCTTATAGTTTAATTTTTTTTTTTTTGGTCAGTTTATTAGATTTATAAAAATACCAAGTTTTATATTTTCCGTTTACTACTACAAATGTTACAACTTTTTTAGTAAGAACTTGTACTTTAGTAAGAACTTTAGTACTCGTTTCCGCCTCTACGCCACAGGTTCGAGATACAAATCCCAGACTGGGCAAGGTCAACTCAGCCTTTCATCCTTTTCAAAGTTTGATAAATGAGTAGCAAGCTTGCTTGAGAACTAAATACTGGGGGTTTCGCGTCAGGTTGACCACCTGACCGGGACATCCGCTCATTCACCTCTGCGCCCAAGGTCACTTTTTCTGAGATGGGCACAGTAGGCCTTGGCCGTAATGGGCTGTTCCGCCACTGATTTTATTTTAGTATTTTTACTGGTTTCACGCAAAATACACTTTTAAGGAAAATTTGGTCACTATTGTAACATATTTTTCAAAATTAAATTCAATCCTAATGGAAGTAGGTATTTAAAAAGTCAAATTAAAACAAATGTCCCTTTTGTGGCTAATTATATGTTCCTGCAATTTTAATCATTTCCCTTTATTAATCATGCATAATATTTTACAAATTCCCTATTGATAGAATATCTACCTTAATGTTACGTTTCAAGTGTCCTCTAGCAGCTGTGCTGAATAAATATTGAAGCTTGTAAGCTTTCCCCTCGATCTATTTCTTGAGTTTTTATATAAGCTTCAGTAAGTACAAATGTGGCTCGGTGGTCTAGGGGTATGATTCTCGCTTTGGGTGCGAGAGGTCCCGGGTTCAAATCCCGGCCGGGCCCTTCTTTTGATCAAATTTATTAAAAAATAATTATTTTAAAAAGTAAATGAGTTTATTTCTCCTAAAAGAAACCCATAAAAGGAATTTGAGACTCTTTCATGAAACCGTGGTTCCCTTCTTCTATAAGAGTGCTTGGTATATATTTACGTATTATACCGTCGAGCAATTTCATTAAACACCGCGATATGCAGCCAATGCTGGAAAACCTTTCATACCAATGTTCAAGAACAATAGTAACAACAATAATTTTTCTTGACTTTTTCTTTCTGATATAATCAGTGCTGACCAGATTTTCTACCATTTTGCTCACTAATGAAAATATGAAATTTCCTTAATAATACGGTAGACGCATTCACCTTTTTTTCAATGGAAGGAAATTTTACCGCTACAGAATTTTTCACCCAACAATCATGCCATGTTGAGGAAAAAACGATATCGGACACTTATCGAGAAAAAAAAGTAATGGTATAATTATCCACTTACATCGGTATTTGAAGATTTATAGCGCGAACTTAAAAAAAAATTTCTTTAACTTCACTGTACTTAGATCATTCTGATGAAACGCATTATTTGATTTTTTTTTCGTTTTATTAACTTCTTTAACAACAACATAGATAAAAACATACGACTGAATAAGACAGATACTTATTTGTACTTAAACCAGTACTTCTCAAACTTTCAAAATTTGCGACCCAATAATAAATCATTATTTTCATCGCACCCCCTCCCCTCCACACAATAACAACCTATTTAATTCAATAATATATACTTTGACGCTAAAGCCTACAGTACGACTTTAATCTCTTAAGTGCCACTGGCGTATATAAGAGTATCTCTCAGCCAAAGCGTTCATTGTCTCGAACGTATATATACGTTTTTCCGAGGTACGATCTTTTCTGTGCATTGCTATCCATAAAATTATTCAGAAGGCTTTGGAATGCTATAAAAGGATCTTGACAGCGTGTTTGAGAAGGCTTTACTTATTTTACAGGATTGCTTATTTATTCCTACCCCCAATACATCACATGCGTGCGCCTACGAGAAAAACGATGGAATTGTGAAGCGAATTGCGTATCTTTTAATCGGCATTCAAGGGATTAATAATAAACTCTATTAATTATCAAGATCAATTTTAATATATAATTTTATATATAACAAGCCTATGTGCTCGTAATTTTCAAATTTATTTTTAATTTACTATTATTAAATTAGTTATAAAATACATTGCGCAGTACTGATACATTTTTATAAGTGTATTATATCAGTACTGTGACGTCTCTCGCGTTCTTCTTCTAACATGACTCCTAAGTTCTTTGACGGCCACGATTAATGGCAAAACTTTTCCAACCCAATACCAAGAAGAGAAACAGAACGAATATGCAAATGAGATATACTTTAAAAGGATAGAGGGTTTGGTGAGATAGAACGGCAAGCCTAGAGATAACTTAGTGCGGAATTGTGTTCGGAATATATGTTAGACGTCCTACAACTCTGGAAGAAGGATACGCTCATCGTCATTAATTATAAGAAGGATTAAGAAAGCCTGAGTATTCTCACCTACAAATAACATAATAGGAATATCTTCAACCTAGGAAGGAAGGTGACTCTATAAAGGTAATATTTTGTATAGGAAGTTAGATTGACAGTTAAATAAATATAATTAAGATAAGTGATCTAGTTGTGCGATCTGACTTGAATATTCAGTTTAATTGGTGGCTTATTCTCATAAAGAAAGTTGTTATTTAAAATTTAAAGTAATTTAAGTTATTCTTAATAAAAGTTTTGTTAAGAATCCAAAATGTCTCATCTTTTAGATAATCCCACACCTCTAGCTTACGCGGATCCCACTAGACATAACTATCGCAGGATGGCTATGTCTCAGTACAAATGTGTATTTTATTTTTTATTATATCAGAATACATCTTGTTTGTTTACTCTCTGCAAATTAATAATTTTTTTTAAATACTCTTTTGTTTTTGACTTTTCAATATGCTCGCACACCCTCAAACAGTTATCCCCCCCCCGGAGGCGTGTCTCACAGTTTGAGAAACGCTGGCTTACACTTTTCATCGGAAAAGTCGGAAAATTCTCACCAATCCCTACGTAGTCATTAAATTATCTATTATTACCCTCTTTTCCCCTGGAGTAAGGTTCCCAACAACACACCTTCCTTCAAGAAGAAGAAAAATGTCAGTAGTCTTCACAATCCTGATGACTGCCATTTATAATAACATCGCAGATGGCAATTTTATATTTTCAGATAATGGAAAATCATACAAAACACACACACAGAGAAGATTTCTAAAATGCAGGCAGTGAACACTTTTTTTTTTTTGTCTGTCAAAATATTAATTGAATAGCCTGGACACTGGATATCGTATCCAACGAATGGAATGTTTATGGGAAGTGCAAAAGCACGCAGTATACGGAGAGTCCTAAAAATAGCACCCAAACTCTGAACAGCTAGATTCCTCAATGGAAATACATAAAAATTCCTCAAATAACTGTACCTATTCGCGAACCATAGTTTAAGAGAAAAATACGAAAACAAAGTATGACGTCACAGCTATTGCACGAAAAAAACCGTATTGAACACATCTTCAGCAGTATTTGAAAATATTTCAAAGGGTAGATGTCCAAAGCACACATACACATATCGAGGCAGGATTGAGTGCGCCGTAGAATGGATGAGTGCATACGTCGTAGGAGCATGCAAACGAGCAACTTCATCCGCTTGTGCAGTCACTACGTTTACGATTTTCTTGAGATTGCCGCACAAGAAACAATTCCAATGGTGTGAGATCTGTAGACCGTGGTGGTTATAGAACTGAAACCCCCAAGTACGATCCAGTGGTCGAAGTATGTCATATCCAGCCAATCACGTACAGAAGCACAGAAAAACGCTGGAGCCCCATCGGGAACCATCATGCATCATCATCACCATCATTTACCGTATTTTTCTCGTAAACTATGGGTTACACAGGTACAGTTCTTTGGGCAGTTTTTATTTACTTCTAATGAGGAATCTAGCTGTGCAGAGTTTGGGAGCTATTCTGGTACACCCTGTATATATACTAACAATCCCGGTAAAACAGTACCCGATATTGTTTAGTCGTACTAGTTAAAACTTGTATAACGTGGCTGATATCGTGAAATCGAAACGTTTTCAGCAATTCTGAAAGATGTTTGCCACGTTATGCCGATTATTTAGACTGAGTTTTGTCTTCTTTTTTAATATTCTTTTATTTATATATTGGTCTGATAAAATTTTCGTGAATTCATTAGGTTTTCATATTTTGTCTTATAAACTTATTTATAATTTTATTCTTGGTATTATATATTAATAAATTATATTTAATTTTAGATTTAGTGACTATTAGACGCCCTTTCGTCTCAAGAATGAAGTAAACCGCATGCTTTGTGTGATGTGTTAATAGTAAGATTACAGAAAAATGATAAAAATTCATACAAACTATTTTTTAAAATAACTAATCTATTGATCATTATAAAAATTTGGACAAAAAAGTTCAGGGGTTATTTAACATTAATAAAGGGGTATTAACGAAAGTTACCTGACTGAGTATAAAGTCCATGGGGGGTTTTTGACTTGGGAATGGGAAAAAAATCGGGAGGATTGAGATGGGGGCAAGCATGGTGGATGTTAACTTTTGTATTTTACCTCTTTTTTGCCAGGAACTGTTTGACGATATTGGCTGAGGGAGAGAGAGCATTATCGTGAACACAAAAATCCATGCACCTTGCTGTATGTACTGGGGTTGTACCCTGAATAGTCGTTTCATTAAATGGGTCAAAATTTCAACGTATCTTGCAGAATTCATCGTAGGAGGATATCCCTTGTGGATAGCGTCTTGACTATCAAAAAAGTGGTGAGCATCGTTTTGATGCGTCATTTTTCAGCTCTGAAAATTTTCCTGAGGGATGATGCAGGAGAACGCCATTCCATTCTTTGCTGTTTCGTTTCAGAGTCGTACCTGAGACACAAGGCCTTATCCACAGTGACAATGCAGTTCAAGAAATTTGGTGACGCATCCACCGTTTCGACAAAATCCTATGAAGCCGCAAAACGGGCATGCTTTTGATCTTTTGTTCGCTCATTTTCCTATTTTTAGTTACGAACTAATGCACTAAACAAGCATTTTATAAAATAAATCTTAAGGAACACAAATGAGGCTCAACTGAACAAAGGTAGAGGCAGATAGTCAAAACCTGCCGCTACGCATGTATAGAGTTTTGTTTCGCCTGTGTCGACCGCTTTGACTTCATTCAACTAACTTTATTGTCAGGTTGTATTATGCTAAATATGCATAGAAATACTGAAATTTACTCTTAAAATTAAGTATTAAATAAGTAAGATATATTTGTATCTTTCGAAAATATTTGCATTTTTAATTTAATGTACGAGAATTATCCCAAAAGTTGTGTTTTTAAAGGGGTGGGAATGCTAGTAATAGCTCTTGCGTGTTGGCAATACTTCTGTATTTGATGCTTCTCCAGCTCCCAAACAAACCAGCATGCACCTAGCACGGAACCTCAGTCTTGGTAAGACAGCCGTTTGTAAGGAAATTCCAACTGGTGTTGCTACTAAAGCGAAATTCAAAGAGTTATTCAGTTTTTCAAAGCCAAAAATTTTCAATTATTCACCAATTAACGGAGCTGTATGGCGAGTTATGTAGGGATATGAATAACATTCGCAAATGGTTTGGGAAGTTTTGCCGCTAATCGCACAGAAATTCATAACGAATAAAGGAGCTGGAGGCTGTCAATTTCTATCAAAACAGGCACAAATTTAGTAACACCAGTTTTTGTATTAATAGCTTACGGAGACTAAAAGGCTAAACACGGTAACAAGTACAAACCATGCCAAATTCCGTCGTATTGTTTGTAGTGAATGCATCTTATCGGATATAATATCTCCAATGTTCGTATTGGTGACAACTTGGAAGAGCAGACACCAAACTCTGGTTCTTATAATTAATAAGCAGCCTATTTTTTAAGTTGATTGTGCGAAATTCTTTTTAGTAATGTTGGCGAAGTGAAAGATAATGTGCAACATATCCTCAGCTTTATAGAGATGAGTTTTTATGACACAGGCATAGAAAATGTGCCACAATATCTTCAAAATTACATCGACCGACATGACACATACAAGCAATATGGAGAAAAGTTTATAAATATTCAATTTTTAAGAAAATATAAACATTATCAAACAAAAACGTTTCTTTGTATTTTTTTCCTATTATGCGAAGGATTAATATTTTGCAAAATATATTCAGAACCATTACATATAAATATACTGTACAATGTTTGATAACATATCCTTATTTTTCTACTCCAAAATATTTCGGAATAAAAATTAATTCTTACGAAGACTGTCATCAATACATCATTTACCTCTTAACATCAGACAAAATCCTAGCAGCACTTTAAGGTATCCGACTACATTCGGAAAACAATTTTTCAAAAATTGATTTTCAGAATAATTTTATTGTTTTAAAGAACATAATAGGCTTCAAAATTATTAAATAAATAACATGTATCACCCGTTAATTTTTAAAAAAAAATTATTTTTATGAAATTTTAGCAAATATCATCCAAGCTAAGAAAAACGCCATAAGTAAAAATAAATTGCACATAATGCAATTTTAATTTCATTCATATACTTCTTGATCCATCTGAAGTGTCACAAACCACAGGATAAAAAATATTTTAAGAAATAAATATTTTATAAGCATTTAAATTTGGTGTTAATGATTTTTCGTCAAAATTACTATATGTTCTAAGCTAAAAATAATTGTAAAATTTGATTAAATTTAACTATCTTATAAAACCTACATAGTTTGTTACACTCTGAAGGGCTCATAAAATATATGTTATAAATTTTATTGAATTTTATTGGATTTTTTTGGAGATAACCCGTTTTTAGTGCACAAATTATCGTAAAAATTTCATTCTTCAAAAATTGAATTAAAAAATATTCTTATAAATTAAACTAAATAAATGCTATAAAAACAACTTAAAAATCTCTCTAGTTTTATGCGTATTAATCCTTTTTTCTCAATAATTATATTCTTTATTTTTTCCTAATTTCCCAAACAACACCAAACATCTAACACCTAAAAGCACTTTTTCAACCCAGTCGTATACCTAAATTAAAAACATTCTTTTTTGCAAACACACAACAGCAGCAAGATTCAAATTCTTACTACAAACTTCAAACACAAAATTCGAGCTTTAACATATTTCTTTTCTTAAAATTCTATTTTCAATCAGTTACAGAAAAAGTTATCTTATAAACACGATGGAAAACGATTCATATATTCAAAAAATCAAATATTATAACTAAATAGTTCTATCAAATGTGATTAATGAGAAAATATATAAGTTAATCCACCAAACGATACCTAGTAATGACAATGTTCATTCATTTAATTTAAATTTCAGAGGAAATAATTAAAGAGTTCGTTAACGCTTCTTATGTTTGTTGTTATAAAAATTTATATTTTTTTTAATTTTGGGGACTTTAAATATACCATCTAAATACAATTATAATAATTACAATACATAATATGTCGGAAGGAAAAATGGTATATTGCATTAGATTACAGAAAAATATGCATTCTTTCATTTGGCTTTCTTATGAATAGCCACTAAACATTAAAATAAATAATTAAAAAGAATATTTAAATGTACTAACATTTAGAGAAAAATGATGATTTTCTTAAAAATACTTTTTTCACAGTAAATATACATAAAAAGTTGCAAATATTAAAAAAAGAACCTTTTGAATTTCTTTTCTTTTCTTTTTTTAATTTAATTTTATTTCTCCTTATTTAAATCCCTTTTCGGAAATGCTGCATTATTTTTTGTTAAAGCTTTATTTTTCATCTGTGAGAAATGATTCGTGGCTTCTATCAATCATACCGATTAATAAATGTCTTATTCTATTTCACAATCCATCAACTATATAGTTCCTCCAAAGAAATTAATTGCTGTATCACGCCAATAAAAAACAATAAATGTCAGTTGCTGTGTTTAAGTCGATAAAAAAATGTATTTCTAATAAAAAGATTGTGTTTCTTCTCCATATAAAAATGGCTATCGAGTAAAAAAGACCCCAAGTAATAAATCAATAATGTAATTATCGATTTGAACGTTGGCTCTCAAATATTCTATAAAATAGTGGTACAAGATTCCACGATATCAAACTTAAAACAAAATCTACAGATCGAATATAAATCTTATGCTTCCCGTAATATATTTTTTAATCTAATTTTATCAAAATACAGTAGAAGAAATTTTTAGAAAAATAAATATTAATTTAACAAAATTTTCAGTTATTTTATTTGAAGCAATTTAATATTAGCATTCCTTATTAAGTTTTAACAATTTTATAGCCTCTGGACCAAATGTTTTCTTGAAACAGAGTAATTCGACTCATAATAAAATTTCAGCTAATAAATAATCAGCTAAGTATTTTTTACGTACCGGCAGCAATTATGCAAAAAGTTAGACGCGCCTTTTTTTTTCTTTCATACGGGTTAATTTCTTTAAAAATGAAACTCAACAAATTAAATTAGCAAGCTTAAAACCTTTTTAAGGATTGCTAAACTCAGTTTAAGTCAACTTTAAAACATTTTTTTAATAAAAATATGTAACATGTAAGGGATAGGTTTACATACTTCAAATGGATAAAGTCCGGGCGTACACACTGTATGCCTTTCTACTACTTGTCTTCATTCTTCTCCAATACTTCCATGGCCGGCGTGTGTGATGGCCAAATCTATATCAAATAGAACACGTATTGGTTATGAAGACCAAAGAGTATGTGATCGTTTCAAGATTCGCAAGTGATCCTGCAAGCAAACATCCGCCAGCTCTTGAGAGTCACTGTCTGGCCGCGGAATAACAGCTTACATCGAGTCTCAGGGTAATCTAGCACATAACTGTTTTTTTTTTTTTGCTTTTGATGCCGTTGTTCCTGAATAAAATATTCAATTCCTATTAATACTGATAACGTTTCATTTTCAATGCATGTACATAACATCTATCGATTTTCCTCTCATTCAGATTATTATTATTTTTTGTGCGTCTCCTCTTATGTTATTGGTTGTGTGGGTAAGAAAGATGGCTGAAAAACATATACAAGGGATTTACAAATTAGCTGGTCAAAATGAAGGATTTATTGCATGCAATATACTGAACTGAACTCAGTGGTGCAACAGCCCATAAAGGCCAAGATCTTCTGTGCCTATCTCAGTATACGTGACCTTAGGCGCTGGGGTGCATGTGCAGATGTTTTGGTCAAGTGGTCAGTCTGACGCGAAACTCCCAGGGTTCAGTTCCCAACCAAGCTTGGTACTCATTTATCGACCCACTGAAGGGATTAAAGGCATGTAATATACAGGAAAAAAATAAAAGATAGAGAAATAGTTCAGAGAGAAATAATGAATGAAGAATGCTTTGTCGAATGTAATATTACAGGAAAAAAATTAAAGATAAAGAAACGCTGTTGTAAGATAGAGAAATGGTTCAAGTTTACTATTATGAGAGACACATGTTTGGTGCGGCTTTCTTTTTTTACTCTGTAAATGTCCCATCGGTAAATCAAGCTCTTGCTACAGATTTGTCAGTATATTTCATTCGATCAAATTACACAGTGCAGATTCTAGATTTTAGTTCAGCAATGGAAGCAAGAAATGGCGGAGTGTACACTTGAACCCTTACGAAACCCTGAAATACAGCGGTGAAAGATCTGATGATTGGGGGAAAGCGTACCCAATAAATACCAAGTCCATAACATGTGCAGATGAATATTATAAAACAATAGTACATCGCTTCGGGGTTTTTTTTTTGTATTCTCGAACAAAATTTCATTGCATTAGATCAGCAGAATGATTTTCATGAAACCAAAGACAGTATTTCGCTTTTTCAGCACCGTTGTACGTCGCCGTTATCGTAATTCCGTACAAAGAATGATTACCGCTCGCTTAAAGATAGCGTCAGCTATGACACCTAATGCCATCTATGAATAAACATAGAATATATTTCTACTAGTCCGACTTTAAAATGGTTGATTTCATTTAATATTTCGGAAGTTTTTAACTTACAACAATGTCCAACTAATTTGTAGACACCCTGTATATTCTTAAATCAAAACTAGTACAATGTTTCAACTGGTCCATTGGCTCGGTATATGCGCCAAACACTTCTTTTAATGATTTCGTTTCTGCTTCTGAAATAGCACTGGAAAATTTCTTTTGAAATGGAACTCAGTTAGTCTATCGCATATTGCATGATATGCTCTCTGTGTTTAAATACTGCCATTGTTGTTCCTAGTAATCATCAGGCTTTAAAGGAAATTCAGAACAGTAGGTTTATCAAAGGTTATCCGGGATAAGAGGGGGTTACCAAGAGGTACAGTAGGTATATCAAGGGTTATAGTAGGGTTATCCTATACCCCAAATAAAAATTCGACAGTGTCTACTTATACATCCTAACTCATTGGCAGTCCTGTGGCAATTAACAACTCCGGCAGATGGAAAAAAAATATAAGTATGTGCATTCTTCGTTTGCTTATATTCGTATTCCAAATCTCGCCTCTCCAGCTTCATTTGCTTACGTATGGGTACGTAATAGTATATGAAACAAACTTACTATAAAAACCTGTACTAAAGAAAGCCATTCTCAATCACACGTCAATTGATTTAAGCATACTATTATTCTGGTCATTCATAAAAAAAAATAAATAAATAAATAAGTGAGTTTGGAACAATTCCTCTATGCATATGAATATTTCAAACAATTCATCACAAATTTAATTCATAAAAATAAACACATCTATGAATTTAAAAGCGATCTAAATTTTAAAAAATCCAATAAGTAATCCTCTTTTGCAATACACTGATTTACACATATTTCCATCACTAAAAGCAACACTTACAAAACTGTTTAACTGAATTCGTTATATATGTCGCAGGAAAATGATGAAATTAGGGGTTTCATCAAGTCCATAAAGAAGATGATCAATTCACGGAAGTTGTTAAAATAAGAACTTTATAAGGTGATTTCCCTAAGGAAAAAGTAAGTGAATTGATCAAATCTCTAACCTGTTTCAATGAAATGATGAAATAATACTAGGGTAACTCTGAAATTTTTGAGATACGCGCATACAAGAAGTTATAAAATAAAATTAACGATTTAGTATGAAAATACAAAGTATTTACCACCGGAGACGACTTTTTACTGACTTACTTCAAGTTGTTTAGCGTGGAATAAATTTTAGACAGAAGAGAAAATGGAGTTGTGACGCGACAATATTATCGTGCTATGATTTTCTATGATTTCAAAGGTGGATTAAATCAAGAGGAATGCATTCCAAATGCATTAGCATTTGGGGATAAATCTCTATGTCGTGCTACTGTATTCAGATGGTTTAAAGAATTTTGTAGTGGTCACAATTCTCTTCAGTATGAAGAACACAGGAAAGCCACGGACAGCATTAATCCCGGATAAAGTGTCTGCAATACGAAAAATGTTAATGGATGATTCTCGCTGTACCTACCAAATGATACAAAAGGTACATAACTTTGAATCCGCAACCATATACAAAATTATTCATGAAGAATTACATATGAAAAAAGTAGTTTGCCGTTGGGTTCCCCATAATCTAAGTACCAAAAAGAGAAGCGTGTCAGAATCAGTAAGAAAAATTCCTTATATTGCCAAATGATGGTGGCCACTGCATCATTTCTAAAATCGTAATGGATGATGAAACAAATATGCCGTTTTATGACGTTCCACCTCGTCAAGAAAGCAAACTATGGGTCTTTGAAGATGATCCCAGGCCAACAAAAGTGAAGAGCCAACGAGCAATAAAAAAAAGTAATGTATACCTTTTCGTCAGAAGTATAGGATTGATCAAAGCCATCAAATTGGAAGGACAGAAGACAGTAACAGCAAACTGGTATACCACTAAATGTCTTCCAGAAATTCTCCAAGAAGTTAATATTAGGGGACTAATGCTTCACCATGACAGTGCATCTTCCCATACAGCCGGATTAATAGCTGAGTTTCTTAAGAAAAAACAAACTTAAGTGATAGAGCATCCACCTTATTCTACGGATATAGCTATGTGGGACTTTTGGTTATTTATATTAATCTAAAAAAGAACTTACGTGGACGTCGTTTTCATTCAGAAGAAGACATTGATGTGGCTATAAATGCGTTTTTTCATCAATTCCAAGAAATGAATGGTTTGAGGCATTTAATCTGTGAAAAATTCGTATACAAAAGTGCACTAATGCTGGAGGAGACTACTTTGAACACTTCTAAAATTTTGCAAATATAACTTTAAAAACCTAAGGGTATTTCAAAAATTTCAGAGTGACCCTCGTATGATCAAGAGTTTAAAAGTGTTTATTTAGCAAATAGTTGGTACATTATTAAAAAAGTAATATAAAACAATAATGTATGCAGTAGTTCTACCTCCTCTTGGTACTCCTGGAAACATTTTTTAGTGGCTACAAAATTTACAACTTGGCCTTATGTCTCTCCCGCCTCAGGGTGATAGTCTTCTAGAGTTACAGTGAAACGCTGGCGGACTATCCCAATCCAAGCGCTAGAGATATGCTACATTAATTAACTCTGTTTCAGCTTTTTTTTTCTTTATTCCTCAGATTGTATGGGCTGGACTTCACTATCTGGATCCAGCTTGACTGGAGCGGCCTTTCCTCAGCTGAACAGGGCCTGGAACCTGTGACTGGAACCTGTCCAATTTTCTCCTCCGTCTTTCTGTTTCTCTTTTTAGCCTGTTGGTTTGACGAGGTGGATGACGGCAACCTTCTCTTATAGTTATTTCTGTTAGGTGGCCTTCTTTCCTTATCTTGATTTTCCTCAAGCGATGAAGGAACGTCTCTTTTGAATCTCCTGACTTCCGGTGTTCTTTTTGTATGTCGTTTGCCGTAGACCTACTGAAAACTCATTCGAACCACTAGTTAGCTTGCGTTTGCTCATCCATTGCTCTCTCTTACCACTTTTATTCCCAGCAACACTTGTCTTTTTACGGTTTTCTACCTGTTTTTCACTAGACTCACTATTTCTAAAGCCCTGAGACCGATCTAACCTAGGTCTACTAAACTCACTATTCGACTGATATTTCGATCTGCTTCTAACTGAACTATCTAAGTCCCCCCCCTATCACTCTTTCTTGATGAATTTTCGCACCTGGCAGTTAACTTTTTTCTTCTGCCCGTTTTCCAAATTAAAAAATTTTTTTTTAAACTCAAGACTCTTGGGCCCCTTCAAACTTTGGAAAAGCTACCCCTTTTTTTGGGGCCTTATGGAATGCGTTTCCCCAAGTTCTAAATCAACTTAAAAATTAATTTGCCTTTTTTATCGTAGTATTTTCCCCTTTTCTTTTGGAATTCTAGATTTCCTTGCTTCCTTAATTTTTTTAATATTGCCAAACCCCCCATCTGTCACCATTACTAGTTTTTAAAAGGGGGATAAACTTTCGCCCAAAAAAAAAGCCTTTTCCCAAAAATTTTTGTGGACCCTCTCAAAGCGTTGGTGGACTCCCTTTAAATTTGGGCCCAAGTCTCATGATTATCATTTACGAAACAGCAATCATTTGCAAAAAATCACATTAACTCTTCCTCTGTTTCTGTGGTCTATACACAACTTTTTTTAACCCTGATTTTCCCAATCTTTTCTTAAATGCTTAAAAACCAGATTCAAATTGGGGACCGTTATTTCCAATCATTTTTTACGGAGCTTATATCGCGATATATAATTCTAAAAGGGGGATTTGCAATTATTTTGGGGGCTTTTTTGGGATAACCCCAATTTAAATGTGAGGTTTAGACATTTAAAATGTTCTTTAAATTTTGTTCTTATTTTTAACTTAAAAACCTTCGAATTTTTTTAAATCATAAACAAAACCGTCGGAGCCGACCTCTAGTTTGATAGGGCCAAAAAACTTACCCTAACTCTGCCTTATTTCGAAAGCAAAATCTCCTCAACTCCTTTTCAACGTTCAAAATCAGTTTCCTACCCCGCACGAGAGCATAACCCCTACCCCATACCAATCCCAAAACTCTTCTTTTGAGATGACCTTTTGATATGACAGGCTAAATTTCGGGGATCTCATAAAAACAAAATTTTTTTTTAAACAACAAAAAAACTAATAACATTTTTTTTTAAAAAAACTCAGTGGACCCAAAATTTGGGTCCACTCTTTCAGGTTGGAAAGTAAAAGTTGGGGCAATCCGTTGGGTGCATTGGGAACGAATTTCCCGGTTCTCCCCCACCGTCTTGCCGGACGGGCTCCGCTCTTTTCATTAACATGTCCTTTGGGTTCTTTGGGGCCAGAATTAATGGCAACTCTTTTCCAACTAAACCCAAAAAGTGAAGCGTGAAGGAAAGATGCAAATTAGGAAGCTTTTAAATATCAGAAGTTAGAGTCAGTGGGATGGCAATTTGAGGAATGTTATGATAATCAATGATTCAAATGTGAAGAGGTTTTAGAAAGATTAAGTGTCAGCCAACAGAAGTTATTCTTGACATAGAGCCATTAGGTCAAGGTGCATACCATTGCACTCCAGTAAATACGCAACTTCAAGTAGGATTGGATCGGTCGATCGAAATTAAGGTAGGAGTGACTACTTACTATTAGGATCTGTGATAGTATTGGAATTGAGTTTAGGCGAGTTAGTTATTGATAGTGGTCCGGGTTAGGATATTTCGGTAATATATATATATATATATATATATTGTGTGTTTAACCACCGTAGATTCTCTCTCATATATTATTATTATCTAATATGTTAGATATTTAAATTTTAAGATCTTAATAAAGTCAAATTAAGATCATGGCAGCTTCTAGTTCTTCCGTTATTCCTACACCTCTATATAGCTCACGCTAATAATCTAGGAGAAGGGCACCCGAGAGGGGCACCCTTACATGCCTACCTAAGGGCATAGGAGGAATGAAAACAGAACCAGAAACTTATTTACTCAAACACACTAATCAACAACACTTTTATCTCTAAGTAAATGTCAAAGGAGTATCAGAGAAATACAATGAATAGTAAGCAAATAGGCGCAAGTAATTAATTAAACTCAACCTAATCTATCGTTGATTACTAACCTCAAAATAGACTCATTCAACACAGTGGTTAAACACCACTTATAATCATTAGCTGCGTAAATCAACTTTATTCAATCTTACTTGCGTAGCGAATGTAACAGCTTCTTACCTCCTCCTATAATTACAAAAACTCTGATTTTATATAGTTGAACTAATTTACATATCAAGGTTTCTTCTTGAGAGGGATGGCTATGAATTAAACGCAAATGCTAGCCCAAAGATTGCCCAAGAGGATTAGTTAGAGATCGCGTATAGATTCGTCATAATTCTTCATTGGAAAGAAAATTGTAATATTTTTATGCGTTGCCGCGTTATTTTCTGTACAAGTCAAAGCTGTATTGGTTAACTTGCAGCATTATAGTAACAAGTTTTTAAACCCCTTAAGAAATTTTTAGCTATTTATTTGAAAAAACGATGAATTTTTGGGATTGAAAAAGAGAACAAAATGAACCTCAAACTATAAGTTTAATAAATTTTATGGTTTTAAATTCATTTTAAACTCATTCATGCAATTTGCTTGACTACCTTAAGGAGAATAAAATTATATAATCAGAATAGTTTTAACAGAGTGTGTCCTTTTCTAAGGAGGAAACCCTTATACTTTTAATGTTAAAATATTTGTCAGATTTTTTTTTTTAATATTTTATTCTTACGAAAATAAATGTTTTAGTTGTGAAAAACATTCTTATTATATTTTTTGTCTATTTGTTTCCTAACAACAGTTATTTAAATATCTTAAAACAATATTTCCGGAATTCAACGGTCATATGTGATCCGCAATGAAATTTCAAAACATTGATTTTAGCAATTACTCAAACGATTATATTAATTAGTTTTGTATTATTGTAATTTAAGAATTCCTCCAGGAGTAAAGCATTAAAGTATCCAACTACGCTCGGAACCGTGATTAAAAAAAGAGCATAAATGAATCCTTTTCATGATATTTAATGTCACTTAGATTACAATACATGTATAAAATGGATTTAAGGACACATATTTTGACAAAAGAAATTTATTTAAATACAATATTTCGGCAAAAAATTAACTTAGAATAACCTTTTTTCAAAATTCTCTCCTTTTGTGAAAAATGCTTCTATTATATTAATATTTTGCCTGTATATAGCTCAAACCTTTGTACAGAGGCTCAACTAAGATTTGTGAAAAATTCACATTATTTTCAGAATTACAGCCAATTGAAATAATTATCTGCGTTATTTTTTCTTAAAATTTCTCCCCTCTGTTGTCATAAAACATGGATAAATCCACTTCTAAGTTATATATTTCAAAGATTTTAGTTGAGCCTCTGTACAGAGATCTGATCTATATACAAGCAAAATATTATTATAATAGAAGCATTTTTCACAAAAGGAGAATATTTAAAGGGGTCATCGTATGTTCTTTTTTTGTCAAAAATTTACAAAATTTTTTTTTACTGTCATACTACCCTTTAAAAACAATTTTATATACATTTTCTGATCAAATACACTAAATATCAAAAATTTTTTTCCATTTACACGTTTTTGCAAAATCACGGTTCAAGTAGTGGGATATTTTAGAACAAAAAGGATGAAATGACGTTAATGCGGTAAAAGTTTTAAAATAAAAAAAATCAACTGTGTTTTTTAATTTTATAAATTTACAAAAAAAATTTAAAGAAAAAAAGGTGTATATTTGATATAAAGAAAAAACACTATTTGTAGATGAATAAGGGTAAGACTAATAATCCTGAAAATCCAAAAACCCCATCATCGAATTTCCATACTACACTAAGGGGAGGACATTTCAGCCTCGACAGAGAAAAGTGCACGCCCTACATGAGTTTTTAGTGGCTCTGGGGCCCCAAATTTCAGAATACGGCAACTATTCCATTACCATTCCCCTAGGCTACAGTGGCCACATAGAAAAACCCGGGAATTTTAAAAATTCAAAATATTTAAATTTGTAGCAACTTTTATCTAAATGGAAAGAAACTAAACTTAACAAAAGGGGGGGTTTTTTAGTTAAATTTTTAAATGACGATGTAATAAAAATTTTGTTGATACGTTGGCAGCAAAATTTCTTTTTCAATTCACTTTCATTTAACCCATTTCAATTGTTTCATTAAAATCTTTGTTTTATGTAGCTGTTCATAGGTGCGCACAATAATTGTTAATGTGCCCAACTGTGAAAAAAGCAAATAACTTTTGTTCGTCTATTAAAAAATATTTGACAAAAAATTCTTTTTAACCACCTATATAGCAATTTTATTTCAAAGGTTTTAGCAAAATTAACCACTCATTTCCCCAAAATGCATCATTCTTCAGTTCTTAAAAATGGATCTAAAAAAAAATTCCAAACCCCAAAAAAAGATAAAAAATGTGCTCGTAAACTTCCATATGAAAATTCCTTTGGCATAAAAAAAACGTATATTTTTTTATTCTTTCTTCATTATTTTGTCCAAAAACCAGCTTGGCAGCAAGAGTTAATTTGTTTTCTTGGGAATTTTTAAAAAAGGTTTTTTTCCAAAAAAACAATTTTTTATAAAGAGTTTTTTCTGAGGGAAACTGGCTCCCCAAAAAGCGGAAAAAAAATTCAACATGTTATTATTCAAATTTAGATTTTTGTTGCGATAAAAGGGTTTTGGGATAATAAATGTCTCTTATGGTAAGTTTGTTGTTTTCTTTCGGGACATGGAGAACATAAATAAGAAATAGTTTTCAACTGAAATAAACTGGAAACTTTTTAAATTTTAACTGCAAGACCATACTTTCCTATGTGAAATTTACGAATAAAGTTTTCGGAATTCATATGGTAATTCGGGGGAAAGATGCCAGTTTTTTTTTTTTTTATGCGTCGATAGGGCAATTTTGACCAGTGTGGGGCTAGTCCGACACTGGTATGGCTTGTGAATTTATCTGAATTAATCGTCAATCGGCCTTTTTTTTCGATCTTTTAAACATTTGAAATGGTGAGTACAACATAATAATCCATTCCCCATATTTAAAATCCAAAAATACCCTATTTTTTTAAAAAGATAATACCAATATAATGAGTTACGTATAATGTTGCACATACGGATGTAGAAAAGGGCCCTAACACTGGCAGCAAAAGCCAATAAGCGGGGTGGTTTTTCCCCCTTAAAGGGGGATGCTTTGGGAAATAAACGAACTTTTTTTTTTTTAATTTTTTAAAAGGGCCAAAAAATTTTGGGATGGGGCCTAAAAAAGGGTGTGCAGAGCTGAAATCGACTACTACTTTACATGGTGTTGTCGCCTCTTACCAGACTGATGGCATCTTCCCCAAAACGGGGGTAGATGCCAGGCTAAATAACCTTTAACATTAAACTTTTTTTTTTATTGGGAAAAAATTAACTTGTTACATAACCAATTAAATATTGAAAAATAAGGTGTATTTTTTTTTGTTTTTCATTTCAATTTTCAATGCTAACGAAAAAAACCCTTAACTGTGGCGCCTTCCGAATTTCCCCCTTTTATATAATCTCAATTATTAAAGAAATAATCACCGGTAACTTCCAATTTTTCGTGGTTTTACGATACTAATTTAATACTATATTATACGAAAAATCACTCTGTGTGTCAGGTTTTACTCGCATTTCCTCTTGCGTATTTTTAAAAGTTGTTTGAATTGAGAAACCCCCCAAAACCAAATAGGCATTATTATACAATGGCCGGAATTATAGCCTGAAGTGTAGTAATTAGGAGATAAAAGACAACAGGAGAAAGCCACGGATGTCAGTGGATATTAGTAGAGGGATAAATGCAAGTTCGTAGCGGGCTATCTAGTGAGGTTTCCTCTCTAAACTGATCTGGACTAGTATTGCTTTAAGTTTTATTGAAAGTTCAGTATTACACCTCCTAAAAGGGGAAACGGAATATGCGGATTAACTCTAATGTAGAAATTTAATGAATGAGAAAGAAAACATAAGGCTCACACATAGAGTTGTTAGTAAATGAATGGTTAGTTAGCAGTGAACAGAGAGTTACGGAGATTTTAATTAGTATTTAGGGATTTAGATTCAGCAGTTAATTATTTCTTGTCTAAATCCGAACACATGTTTGCTTTGAAAGTAAATTTCATCTTAAAGCAGTAATTCCCAACCTTTTTTTTTTTTTTTTTATTGTTGTTGCAGTACCCTCTTAACAATTTCAAAATTTAGCGGCACACTAACAATAAAATAAGTTCAGAAAGATTTTACTTATCTGTAATGCACTATGTAAAATAGTTTATGATAATAATTTTCAATGTTAAATAAAATAATATGTACGACAAAGACAGTAAAATGTTTATTGATTAAATATAAGAATAAATTAAACATACACGAATCTCCTTTGTTTATTTCTATAAAACAGCCGAATGATTCTGTTCCAGAGTTTATTTTATACTTTTTCTAGAGTATTATTAATAATTTTTTTAAAAAATTTGGTGGGGACACTTTAAGAAATTGGTGGCATACAAAAGTGCTGCGGCACGGGGGTTGTGAGAATCGCTGTCTTAGAGAGTTCTCGGAGAAATTGTTCATTTATTCTATTATTTTTCAGCATGGAGCTTGTGTTATTTTTTGGGAGGATTAGTCAGGAGTATCTTTTAATGTACAGAGATAAATGAACGTTTGATTATTTAAATATAGTAATTGATCTTCCTCTTAAACCTTGAGTAAGGATAATTAAAAATGGACAGTAAATTAAAAATGGAATTAAGTATTTGAGTCTGTGGTTATTTTTCAATGTTTTGTGTGTCATGCCTATTACTCTTCTCATAAGGTTGGTTTTAAGTTGCTATCTTTCGAGTACAAGAAACTCAGAGTTAAATAGTTAGAAACCGTTACAAATTCTGAAACCTTTAATTGTGTAAGCGTTAGATAGATAGTAACATTGTTTTCTTCAATTAAAGATAACAAGATAAATAGTAATGTTGTATATATTTTATAAGGATTCGGTTAACGAGATCATTTTTTGCCTGTAGTAGTTCTCTTGATATTTTATTCAATCCAAATAAAGTGAATATTAAATCAACGCCGTATTTCTTGTAAATTTTTTGCCCACATGTTATGTGAGAGGCCTTTTCTATCACATGCTAACTCAAAAATTGGATAAACATTTTTGAGTATTTTAGCAACTAGTAGAAATATATTTATTAAAGCAATTTTTCCATCAGAGTATTACATATTTATATTTGTCGCAGGAAAATGAGGAAATCAGGACTTTCATCGAATTCCTAATGGAGAAGATCAATTCACGCAAGATAATAAAATAACGTGTCTTTGAGGTCATTTCCCTTATGTAAGTAAGTGTTTTGATCGAATCCCCGAACTGTTTTACTGAAATGATGAAATGAACAAGTCAGCCATTTTTTTAAGGTATGGGGTTGATATTTAGGGGATGGATAGCACTACATGTATGGTTAGGAAGTACAAGGACTCGCCCCCGGTGCTCCCCTCCCTGGACAGCATTTTGCCAATGCAAATCCTGACTAGTTCATTTCATCATTTCACTGAAACAGTTCAGGGTTTGATAAAATCACTTACTTTCATCATGGAAATGACCTTGAAGAGACGTTATTTTAACATCTTCCGTCAATTGATCCTATCCCTTAGAAATGATGTGAAATCCCTAAGGTATAAGCGGGGGGAGACATTTGGGTGGTCGAGTCCTTGTACTTCCTAACCATACAGGTAGTACTATCGATCTCCTAAATATCAACTCCATATCTTTAAAAAAATGGCTGACTTGTTCAGTTCATCATTTCACTAAAAAAGTTAAGGAATTTTAATTATTTTATTAGCTCGAATCTTGGTTATTGTTTGAAAAATAACTATAAAAAATAATATAATTAGATCAAATAAATGGGATTATTTTTTATTTTACCCCAAAAAGTAGCTATCAGAATCTTTCTCTAAAGCAAACATGTATCTTATGCTTTCTATAAAGTAATTTTTAAATAACTCACAACAGCAAAATAATTTCAATACATCAAAAATGAAACCAATGCAAAATTCTGATTAACTTGCGCGGTTAGATTAACTGTAGTTAAATTTTTGCCCTAAATATCTATTCTAAACTAGATATCAAATTCCGAACAAGAGAGAAGCTTTATATATAAAATTAATATCTTAAAATTTTTTTTTAACTTTGTTTTATTTGGATTCGATAATTGTTCCTAAATATGATTCACAACACACAACCAATAATTCAAAAGTTCAAAATATACCAGACATTCAAAGTTTTAAAGAAATTTACTCGAAGATGTATGATATAAATTTAAGAATATTACATCAAATAAAAATTCAGCCCCCAAAAAATGTTGAGTTTTATGGAAGCTATTTCATCAAGCTCTTTCCGACAAAAAACGCTCCAATTTCTTAAAAAAATTGCGAATGATGTTAAATTTTTTGGACAGAAAATTATGGTTGTTTGGGAAATAATCAATTTTTTAAAAAAAAAATATTTTTTTCAAATAACCATGCCCTTTATTGTTTTAAAAAATATATTCTAGTTAAGAGTCGGAGAGAAGAATGTTTTTTTAACATGGGATAATTAAGATTTTATGTTCACAATGCTGATGTTATTTAAAAACTGCAACTGATTATAGGAAAATTAAAAATTTATGTAAAAAAATATGAAAAACAAAACAAAAATTTTTTTTTTTTTTTAAAAATTGAACATTTCCTTTTTGTGATATTTTCATGTTCATTTTGGTCTTTCAGTGTCCCTTTAAAAACACGTTATATTTTTTTGTCCTTTAATTTTTTTTTTATTCGTGTTAAATGCATATATCGTTATCAAATAAATAATAAGAGTTAATAATATCGTTATAATAAATAATAATCCTTATGTGTATTTTTGGGCTGTTGGGGGGATGCTTTAATATCTTATGTGCACATATTTTAGTGAAAAAGTAATTTGGGAAAGCATATTCTAAAAAACTACAAATTTTCCCCGACACTTATAAAATTGCAAATATGCATTTAAAAAAATTTTTAATTATTCAAAAAATTTAAAGGATAAAAAATCTTACGCCTCTCAATTAAAAGAAAAAAATGCCCCATAAACGCAAACAAGTTTATTGCTTTTAAATACTGAGAAGTTATTCAGGGGAAAAAAAAAGTTAAAAACAAAAAATATTCATTCATTTTGTTTTTTTTTTGCAAAAATAGTCGTTTTTGTGTAACCTTCGCTCCCCAAAATTTAATCATCTTCCAATACCATAAATCATTCAATTTCAACTACGAATCAAAAAACCGGTCTTCTTGCTGCATAGTGGGTAGTTTTCTTTTTAATGTGTTCTGAATGAGTGTTTATTAAAAACCCCTAAGTAGTGTAGGCAACGGTACTCGTAATTTTAAATTAAGGCGAAAACGACATCTGTGTTTTCACTCCCCACCATTCATTTCCCTCCGCATCAATGGAAGGACATGGGCCCAAAAATGTACGTGCATCATCTGGTGAATTTAACCCCCATTCAGCTCATGGGGCTTTTTGACGGACCGTAATTTTTTAACCATGGCCAAGTGACATGGACGCCCCGGCTGGCACCCCTCTCCCCCTACCCACCCAAAGGAAGGACATTTCAACCTCGATAGATTTAAAGCGCATCGGGGGGTCCCCAGTGGTCTAGGTTCGCTCATGACATGCCTGCCATGATTCGATACCTTGCCACT
>BMAV01019629.1:0-59819 GCA_019973955.1 Trichonephila inaurata madagascariensis
ATTGAAGAAATAATTAGCATTAATTAATAAAATTAATCATTAAAAACAAATACTTAATTAAATTTTATGTACTATATACTTAGAATTATAATCAATCGGGAAAAAAATCAAGGGCTTTCGGGGGGGGGCCGGCCCAACAGGCCCCCCCCCCTTGTGTGCGCCACTGCTTGGCACCTATGCAAAATAAGCCCCACCTGCGATCCTGTTAACTAGACAATATATAGCATACGTTGTCAAATACTCATATAAAAGGTAATCCGTAACAAATTAATGGGCACTATCTCATAAACCTAGGCCCAAACCAACTCATCCAACTGCTACCTTTCGAGTAAATCAGTAATGATGGTGTACGATGGTAAACCTAGGTCTAGACATGGGAGACGCATATGTCATGATAATATAGTCTTGCCACTGTTGAAAGTTCGCAGTTGAAAGCATACAGTTCGAAATACCCAGTTTTTGCGGAGAATATATCTTTAAATGCAATTTGACGATTAAAATTGTTCGGATCGTCAAGGTCGAATCAAGATCAAGACGAGGTTTCCCTTGAAGCCGAGGTCTGAACTCAGGCATAGCTGGCCCATGCCTTGAAACGTCTCTGCCTGTATATGTATTCGATATTTTTTAGTATAGAAAAAAATTTCTACTTTTTTATTTACTTCTGAAACATTAAGTGAAGACAAAGACTGTTTGTGGGTGGACTAAAATGGAAATGGGAGAAATAACAACTGATAACTGATGCAGTAAAATGTTCCCCAGAATGTATTACTTGTTAATCATTCTATAGTCACAAAAGATAACATTAGTTGAAAAAAATTCTGTAAATTTAATTACCTTTTTTTCAATCACTAATATTTTAATCTTCTCAAAAGCTTTTTCTCATTCCTTTAAGGTATCCGACTACGTTCGGAACCGTGATTTTGCAAAAGCGCGTAAATGGATAATATTTATGATATTTAGTGTCACTTAGATTAGAATACATGTATACAATTATTTTAAGGACATTATGACCAAAAAAATTATTTAAATACAATATTTGGGCAAAAAATTAACTTAGAATAACCTTTTTTCAAAATGTTCTCCTTTTGTAAAAAATGCTTCTATTGTATTAATATTTTGCCTGTATTCAGCTCAGACCTCTCTACAGAGGCTCAACTAGAATTTTTGAAATGAACTCGGAAGTCGGTTTATCCATGTTTTACGAAAACAGGAGAGACATTTTAAAAAAATACGCCGATAATTATTTCAAATGGTTGTAATTCTGAAAATAATGTGAATTTTTCAAAAATCATAGTTGAGCCTCTGTACAGAGGTCTGAGCTATATACAGGCAAAATATTAATACAATAGAAGAACTTTTTTCAAAAGGAGAACATTTGGAAAAAAGGTTATTCTAAGTTAATTTTTTGCCAAAATATTGTATTTAAATAATTTTTTTTGTCATAATGTCCTTAAAACAATTGTTTGCATCTATTCTAATCTAAGTGACACTAAATGTCATGAAAGTTATTCATTTATGCGCTTTTTTAAAATCATGGTTCCGAACGTAGTCGGATACCTTAAAAGCTTATAGGCTTAAAGATTTATATTATTATTTGCAAGCATTACTTTTTAAATGCGATTCACTGCCAAAAATGGCAACCCTGCTGATGTTTTTACCTTTCTTAGAGGAACGATTGTCTTTAAGGGCTAATAACCTGTTGCCCTGCTTTTTCCCTCTCTGGTTTTCTTTTTTCTTAACCGGCAACGAAGAAACTTCTTTCTTTTGCTCTTATTACTTCCTTCAGGCCCGGGGCGCTGAAATCCTCTCTAGTTCCGGACACATCCACTCACTTCCTATACAGCCTGAGGAAATCTACAAACAGTTATGCGAAACCGATTGTTGTGGTAGCCGAATTCGCGTGATCGGCAGATATACGTGACATATGCATGCAGATGATATTCTTTTTTATTTAACTAACATCGATAAAAGAGAAAGAAATGAAACTCACAACCTCAATTGGAGTCAAAAGATATCATTTTTAAAAGCATAAAAATGAGCCGATGGTCAATTAAAAATGTGATAGAATACAGTTTTAATTAAAACATATTTCTGTCATCAAATACATTGTATTTCCTGGTTACAATTTAAGAATAATGATATACAGAAGAGTTTTTGAAAACAGACCAGATGGGATTATGTAGATATTCATCACATCAAAATAGCTCTTTTGGGCTTAACCTAGAAAAATGTTCAGAATGAGATCCTGGATGCTACTTTATAAATTTTTTTTAATAAAAATAAGTAAATAAAAATAACTGGAAAGATAATTTTTAAAACTTTATGAATGACAATAATTTTCTTTGAAAATAGATTGATTTAACAAGTAATATGAAAGAAAAAATTGTAAGTCAATTCCTACTTAGATCAACAAAGAAACATTTTATTTTAGCTACATTTTATTAAATAGTTACAATTAATGTAAACATGTATATACATATGACAGGATCACAACATTAAGTGGTAATTAATTTTTATTAATTATCATTAAAGTATCGTATTGTCATCCTAAAAAATCGTGTATGTAAAATTTCAGTTCAACTGAATGCTTTAAAACGTGAGAAAAAAGCCTTTTCACAAGTTTTGACATACAAGTTGCCAAATTGGTCGCCAAAAATGATGCCAACGTTGCTGTATTTGTAATTCTTAAAATAATTAGTTTTAATCAATTGATTTTATTAATTATAATTAAATTACTATATTGTCATCCAAAATAATCATGTATATAAAATTTCAGCTCAATGGAGTGCTTTAAAATGTATTGTATTAACGATTGAAGAAAATTCCACGAAGATAAATAAATAAATAAATATATAGAGTGTGAGCTAATAGTAGGAATTGAAAAACAAGATTATTTTTAACACGAAACGTTTATAATTGTACCTTTATGGTTTCGTACAGTTCTACCTTCTGTTAAACTGAATAAAAAAAGAATTTCAGATTTATATATTTCTTAGTCAAAATAAAGTGCGTTTCATTTTGAATAGAAATTTTCCGTTTTTGTGCATTAGTGCAGTTTCAAAATGTTCTAAATATTAATTTTCATAAATTATATTTCTATTAGTTTTGAAACAATAGGTGAGTGGCAATGCCGACTAAGTAGCTGGTTTCATGCGTTACCATGACAACCTTTAATCAATAATCAACGAATACTCGATTAAAAAAAATCATTACCAGAATATTCCTCAAAAATTACCTAAAACGTTAGAGTTATCACTTTATTTTGAACATACTTCAAGTTTTGCTGTTATTATTTATGCCTTAGAATGGTTTTACTAGAACAGTATTCAAATAACCTGAAATCTGTTTGAGTACAATTTTGTAATTAAATAGTTAAAACTGTTATCTATGATGTTTATACCAGGATTTTGGCAAATTATTTTGTTAAACAGCTTTATGTTTTAACAGAAACAAGTAAGATAAAAAAAAATTTTTTTTAAGTCAATTCCTACTTAGATCAACAAAGAAAATTTTTATTTTAGCTACTTTTTATTAAATAGTTACATTTAATATAAATATGTATATACATAGGAAAAATCACAACATTAAGTGGTAATTAATTTTTATTAATTATAATTAAATTATTGTATTGTCATCCAAAATGATCATGTATATAAAATTTCAGCTCAATTGAGCGCTTTAAAACGTATTTTATTAACGATTGAAAATTCCACCAAGATAAATAAATAAATAAAAAGAGAGTGTGACTTAATAGTAGGAATTGAAAAAAGAGAAATTGCACATATATACTTATTTGAAGTGTTAAACTACATTAATTGAAAAATTTTTAAATGATTGTTTTTTTGCCGCCATGTTTTTATGAGTTATGTTTCTGCGTTTATCATAATGTACATTTACAATATAAAAATAAAAATACTGATTATATTAATCCGAGACTAAAGAATAAATTCCCTAACTCAATGAGGCAACAAAAATTTGAGCTTTGAGATTTAAAAAAATTGGTTCTTAAGTATTAGTGTCACCGCTGCCAAATTGAAACCACGCGAATCACGCCATTTTCCACCAAATCTGACTGATAGGTATTTTTTTTATATATAAAACAAGTTAGAATCCTTGTTGAATATATGAAAGTGTGATTCACGTGGCGCCAATTTGGTTGCGATGACGTAAGAAACAAAAAAATCAATTCAATTTAATTCAAGTTTCAATGAAAAATAACTTTTAGAGGTTATAAAAAATAAATCTTTAAAAATTATTATCCTATAAAAATCACGTAGAACTCAGTTTTTTTGTAATCTGTTGAAACCATTTATTCATCTATTAATAATTATTACCTGTTTCTCAGTCAATTCGTACGTAGGTAATTATGACTGGTAACTAACTGTGTTCTACGATAAAAAATAAAGGGGTCAACAATGGAATTCTTATCTTAGCTTAATTTATAATTTTGTTTGCTTCAATACATTTAAAGTTCAGCAGTTTCACTTATATTATTCCAAGTATTCAATATAGTTAAGCCCAAACTCTTAATGAAACAATACAAAATATAAAACAAAGAAAAATAAAATAAGGGTTTACAAAATAAAATTTCCTGCACTATGGATTAGTAGCGTTCTTTTAAAGTCAAAATATTTTTAAATGTATAAAAGACATATTTTTGAGTGCCAACTAGATACACCAGCTCAAAATATATTTTCAACTTTATCTTCTAAAATATTAGTCTGGGGATACCTTGCAATGAAAGTTAATCCTTTGTTGATGAGAATAGGTTCATTGTGTGTTTATAAAAACAATATCATTCATTTCACAGAAATAAATACTTGTCTACTTTCGCTATTTCGTTCGAAAATACTGGGAAATAATTGAACTAATCGGATTAATGATGTTTTGAAACATACTTAGGGAATTTTTTCACTTTCTTTATCTTTCTGAAACCACTCTGTGAACTTCGATTAGAAAGAATTTTCCGTCTCAACCAATTTCGACTGGAAATTCCAGAAACACATTTTCAAAATGAATAAAGAATGATTCATGTATCGTGAACGAAAGCTATTACTTTTTTTCATTTCTTTGGCTCTGCAGATTTAGTTTTTATATGATTGTTGAATTAATATGAAATATGCAAACTACGCATCTTACAAAACTTTTTTATGTCCAACTTTCGAAATGAACAATTTACAAATGGAATTTCTTTCTTTTTTTTCAATTTTTCGTTTATTAAGTTTTAAATTTTATTCCGGCACAAATTTTATTTTAAATTTTTAAGAAATTTATAAAAACAAATTTGTATATTATTTAATTCATACTATAGGGATACCTTTATTTATTCACCTTAAATACTAATTAACATCCTAAGCTAAAATTAAATTTAAAATTTAAAAATAGGTCTTATAAATTCGGGAAAAAAATCCAGAAACATGTGTGTAGTGCTATATAATTCAATACATAAAAAATTAAATTTAAAAATTTAATTAAACTCTCTCTTGACTATAAAATGAGTTTTGATATGCGTTTAACTTTTGCATATGCTATAGGCACTATTTTAAACTAACTTTAACAAACTTTAAACTAACCACTCCGCATCATATCAGGTTTGCAACGTACAGGTATAGGACAAAATAATAAGAATACCCATTTAAAGATGAGACTCATTTCGACCATCCAATAAACGGCCACCAAGTGTCACAACAGTGTGCCACCTAGTAGTGGCGAAACGTAAAGTGTCATTCAAGTATTTGGCAGTTTGAGAGTTGCATGAGAAAATTCTATTGTTAGCAAAGCAAATGTTTATGTCCCACCTCTTCCACGGGAAAAAAGGCATGGCCTTGCTGGTGCGCCCGTGTTCAGAACAGCCAGTTCTGTGGGCATTTCAAGGAACACTCTGCCAAGGGTTATGACAGCTTACAACAAACCTGGGTAAGGTGTTTTCTGCGAAGCACAACAGTGGGCGAAGTTAAAGTTGACCCTCTGATAGACGGGTGTTGAAAAGGATATTCCCCCTAAAATTCAAGACTACACAGCCACAGATAACGTCCGAGATGAGTAACCCCCTTCAGAACCCGGTATCCATGAAGACTGTTAAATGGAAGTTGCATACTATGCACATTCATGGCAGAGTAGCAATTCCAAAACCGTTAGTTTCGTCACGGAATGCTATGAAGAGGCTACGGTGGTGTCCAGACCACCTACACTGACACATCTTCAATGTGAAAAATTCATCATCTGGTCTGATGAATCCTCATTTACATTATTCCTGACCATCGGGCGTATGTTCGCCTGAAGAACACCGTCAGAAGCATTTCGTGTTGACTGCCTGGTTCCGACCGTGAAACATGGAGGAGATTCTGTGATGGCTTGAGGAGTAATATCTTCCCAAGGATTAGGGTCTCTCATTGCCTTGAGGGGTAAAATCACACGCGACCATTATCAAAGTCTTCTCGCACATCATATTCACTCTATGCTTTAGACTTCATTTTCGGAAGAACGTCCTGTGTTCCTAGATGACAACATGCCCAGTCTTTTGTGATTTTCTGGAATACTTTACCACTATCTTATTTAGAACCCTTGTTTGACATATTAAAAAAGATTGCATATCTATATACGTTTATATACACTGAAGTGCCACAGAATTAGGAATACCTAACTAGTAACGAGTTGGGCCTCCTCTGACCTTGATAACGACTGCCACATGACGAGGAATAGATTAAACAAGTTTCTAGAAACGTTCACCGGAAATGACTTGTCAAATATTTGCTAAAGCTGTCCATGATTCAGTAAAGTTCGTTTGTGCTGTGTGATGGCCTTCCATGCCTTGTTCCAAAACATCCCAAAGATGTTCAATAGGATTTAAGTCTGAGCTCTTAGATAGCCAATTTATGACAGAAAACTCAGAGGAATGCTCATCCAATCTTCCAGTAGCCAACCGAGACTTCTGAGAGGTACAGTTATCTTGCTGGAAAACTCCATTATCGTGAGGATAACAGAACAGTATAAACGGATGGAGGTGATCACCCAGCAACTCTACTTATCGAATTACATTGATGGAGGTTGGTACACGAACCAAAGATACCAAACAGGGCTACGAAAGAACTCTCCAGACCATGATTGAGCCATCATGCCCTTGTACAGTTCTATCCTAGCATGCAGGATCCATGGCTTCATGAGCCTGACGCCATATTCTCAGCTCCCCCGTCGGCGATAAGTAGTCGGAATTGAGACTCATCCCTATATCCCCTCAGTGCTCTTTGGCCCAGACAAGAAGTGCAGATCGATGGCGAGCATTGAGCAATGGTACCTCGTAGGTCGACGGCTCCCGAAACCCTTACGGCGAAGCGAGCGTTGCACAGTCCGTTTGCTGATTGTACGACTGGCACCGTCATTCAATTGGGTGGTAATTTGAGCTAATGTTTGGCTTCGCTGGCTACATACAATACGCCTGAGCCGTCTCTCAACACGCACTGTCAAGTCTTATTGTCCTTTGCAGTTTGAACGATTGCTAGTTTTTTTGTCCACCATCCATGTATTCTTGGTATACTCTTGACACTATCAACTTTGAAAATCCAAGCTGTCTGACGATTTCGAAAATTGTATGGCCAATGTGTCGCGCACCTACGATTTGTCCGCTATCAAAGGCGTTTAAATCCGGCAGTTTAATTATACTGGAAATTTCATTAAATAATTCAGAACAACTATAGTATGCGCTATATATGCAGTTACCACAGCGCCCTTATTTGCGTAGAAATGATGCGCAGCGCTACACAATTTTCATAGTCCTTGTTATCCCTAATTCAGTGGCATTTCAGTGTATATTTGAACAGGGACCTTGATAGCTCAGTAAAATAACTAAACACAATAATTAGATTTCCTGTTTTCAGTGGACTGAAGTTTATTTGAACTCAAAAATAGGATGCACAGCCAAAATGGTGGACTTTTCACTGACTTTCTCTACCTCCTCTCTTAACTTTGAATCCTTACACCGCAAATAGAGTGGTGACACGCATGGAAGCACAACAATATATGTAAAATGCATTCTAGAAATAATCGTGACAAGAGAATATCCGAGAAACAAGTAATATAAAAAAAATTTCAAGTCAATTCCTACTTAGATTAACAAAGAATTTTTTTTTATTTTATCTACTTTTTATTAAATAGTTACAATTAATGTAAATATGTATATACATAGGACAGAATCACAACATTAAGTGGGAATTAATTTTTATTCATTATCATTAAACTATCGTATTGTCATCCAAAACAATCGTGTGTGTAAAATTTCAGTTCAATTGAATGCTTTAAAATGTGAGGGAAAAAAACCTTTTCAAGTTTTGACACAAGTTGCCAAAAGGGTCGCTAAGTCCCCAAAAATGATGCCAACGTGGTTGTATTTGTAATTCTTTAAATAATTAGTTTTAATCAGTTAATTTTCATTAATTATAATTAAATTATTGTATTGTCATCCAAAATAATCATGTATATAAAATTTCAGCTCAATGGAGCGCTTTAAAATGTATTTTATTAACGATTGAAAATCCCACCAAGATAAATAAATAGATAACTATAGAGAGAGTGTGAGCTAATAGTAGGAATTGAAAAATAGATTAATCCACACATTCTCTCAACTAGAGAAGAACAATGGGGAAAATAATGGGGATATTACAATTACGCGATTAATTGAAGTAACATAGTTCTGATTTTTAGAAATTGCATACGTGGTCTTAGGGAAAAGTTTTGTGTCAGCCAGTCGATTGGAGGGGGGGGGCGCAAAACAAATAAACTATTTAGCTATTCCTTTTCTAAGAGTAGAAAATAAATCTTTCAGAATATTGGATTTAAATCTTTAAAGTGGGAATTGAAAAGAGACTGATATTTAGAAAAAAATGGTTCTTGTAATTAAGATTTAAAGAGAAAATATATAATATAAGAATTTAAATTAGTGTTAACTGAAAGAGTTGTGCTATACACACACCCATGTGTATAAAAAATATTTCAAGGGTCTTTTCCACCGAAGTATTTCTCTACTATGCAATTATATTTATTGAAAATGTACAGCTGTAAAAAAATTGTTACTAGAAGAAGCATTAATTGTGAAGAATTCATAAACGGGTCATATTTACAGAAAGAAAACTGAATTATTCTGTTCGAATTTAACAATAGTCGAAATAAGTTAT
Source organism: Trichonephila inaurata madagascariensis (assembly GCA_019973955.1). NCBI lineage: Eukaryota > Metazoa > Arthropoda > Arachnida > Araneae > Nephilidae > Trichonephila > Trichonephila inaurata. The sequence continues at coordinate 9,168 of BMAV01019629.1, forward strand.
ATTTTATTTGATTGTGTGATCTTACAAAAAGACAATCAGAGACTACCTATTTTTCTCTTTGTGATAAAGTCATAAAAAAACACAGGAATGCATCTTAAACATATATTTTTGTTACATAAAAGTGTACTTTTGAAACATCTGCCTCAAACCAAAGATTCTTTATTCGATTCATAGATCGTCCATAACATTCCAGAATCAAAGAGGGGAGGGGGGAGGGGAGATTGAAGCACGATGAGAAATGTATTATTTTTTTTAGTCATTAAATCAAATTTTTTAAGCCTATTATATGAAATAATACAACTTAAACATCACTAAATTATATTTTAATCCGTTTTTTATTAGTTTAATTTTATATGGATAGTTCATTGTCCAAGCAACCCAACTGTAGTTTACTTTGTGGTTGACTAGTACAATTAAAAAATAATAAATTAGATTTATCATGAAGAGTTCTGGTCATGCCTCGTTCCCTCCCACATCTTTAGGTAGGCAGGACAATGAAGAAGTGACCTTAGGGAGAAATCGTTTACAACATGAATTGATAAATTCCACACAATAACTTTAAAGTTCAGTTCACTCTAATGAGCGGGTCCTCAAAAAATCAAAGGCCCCAATGGAATTAGGATTTGTACCTTACAACATTAATTAAAATTCTATTTTATTATACTTTTATACATTAGGTGAGGAAACATATTTTATCTCCTGCATTCTTTTTTAAATTTTTTTTTCATAATTTGCATCATAAATATTTCAAAATAAAAAGTGACTGATCACAAAAGACAAGAACAAAATTGTATCCAGCATTAAAAAAAAGATCATGGCATGTGTCTGCAAAAAAATGCTGCCTTTGCAGTTTTCTAATAAAAATCTTGGTTTGTGTTGTTACATTTAATGATAGCGTTGTATAAAACAATTAAAATATATAATAAACAATGAGAGAGAGAAATAGGTTTTAAAGAGAGAGATGTGGTACAACATCTCTCAGAACAAAATATAATCTATATATATATCTATTTTTTATTTTACAGCTCTTCTGCAAGACTTTGTACTTTGTCAAAGCTAACCTCGTTCTCAGTTGATCCTCTTACGCGCGTGCCCTCTATCTCTCGATCTGAGGTTAAGGCTACGATTGTAAATCAAAATTGTTTAATGGAATCTCTATACTGTCAGTGAATATGATGGCAGGATAAGAGCATGTCATTAAAAATAGGATTTATTTAAGCAATTTCTTTATTAAGTACTACATTTGTATTACTTTACATTAGTAAATTTTTCGTAGGATTGAAAACTGTTTCATTTCCATAGTGTGTTGTTTTTCGTTTACAGTTCTTCATAGAAATAAATTTATTTTCATCTATTCATCATTAAATCAAATGTAGGAAATTTTACAGTCATTATTAACCAAAGCTAAAGATGTGTCACTTCAAGAAGTTTTATAAATGATAAATTAAATAGTTAACACTAAGAAAAAGTACTATGCTTTTTGCATAATTTTAGTATGGTTAGTAGAGTGTGGATCGAAGAAGTATTTTAAGAATTTCAAACACTATACCTATGCGGAAAAGATGTTCTCTTGTATAAAGATTAAGGGAAAAAACTATTTTTATGTTAAGTACTACCACAAAAAAAGAAGAATGGAGTTTATGTATTTATACTTTTTAATGGTAAAAAGTCAAAGTAATTTTTGCTAAACAAAACAAGCACTTTTGTATTTTTTAACATTTGTTGTCCTGAGAGGACGTATGCTAAATAGCTACAAGAGAAAAACATCAGGTACATCAAGCAGTCTCTTTATAGCATTAAATTCTTTTTAAAAGTTTACTGACGAAATGGCACTGCGCGATAAAAGGAAGAAGGCAAAAAGCTTGGAACAGGCTGTTGCTATGGAGCGGGGGAAGAGAGATTGGAATTATGAAATATCGTAATGTATATGTCGCAGGAAAAGGAGGAAATTAGGACTTTCATTGAACCCCGATTCACACAAGATGTTAAAATAACGTCTCTTTGAGGTCATTTCCCTTATGTTGTTGTTGACATGTGTTTTTTATTCTGGGAACATATGAAATACAAGTGAAGAAGAACAGAAAGCATGCAAGCATATAGAAGAATATACACATTTATTAATGATGATGATGATCCCAGCATATAACAAGAAGGGGTGCGCTACTTTCCTTTCGAGATGGGAATCCATTACAGACGAAAGACCGACTTCTTTCCGAAGAAGATACAACCATGTCTTACTCGGGATTCGAACCCAAACCCACTCGGTTACAAGCCGAGGGTCATAGCCATCATACTGGCTGGGCAACATTTCCCTTATGTAAGTGATTTTATCAAATCCCCGAACTGTTTTAGTGAAATGATGAAATGAACAAGTCAGCCATTTTTATTAAAGATATGGGGTTGATATTTAGGGGATCCATAGTACTAAGTATATGTGGTTAGGAAGTACAAGGACTCGATCCCCAGGTGTCTCCCCCTCCCCTATCCCTTAGGGACTTCCTATCATCCCTAAGGGATAGGATCAATTGACGGAAGAAGTTAAAATAACGTCTCTCTTCGATGTCATTTCCATGATGAAAGTAAGGGATTTTATCAAACCATGAACTAGTCAGAATTTGCATTGGCAAAATGATGTCCAGGGAGAGGGGAGACACCTGAGGGGTTGAGTCTTTGAACTTCCTAACCATACAGGTAGTACTATCGATCCCTTAAATTTCAACCCCATATCTTTAAGAAAATGGCTGACTTGTTCATTTCATCATTTCATTAAAACAGTTCGGGGATTTGATCAGATCACTTACTTACATAAGAGAAATGACCTCAAAGAGACGTTATTTTAACATCTTGCGTGAATGGATCATCTCCCTTAGGGATTCGATGAAAATCTTAACTTCATCATTTTCCTGCGCGACATACACATTGTACTATTCACTCCACACACACACACTCACGCAGTACTCACTTATCAATGATCATCATTTTGTGTTGTGAATATTGCAAAAAAAAATTTTTTTTTTGTTTCTAAAACTAAATAGTTTTAGAAACAAACATTGATAAGTGAGTACTGCGTGAGTGTACTCTCTTATCAACTTATCACTTATTAAAAATCTTAATTTTGTTTAAATAAAATTAAGATTTTTCCTATTTTTTCGAAAATCTAACCCCTTTGTGGCAAAATTAAATTTTGAAATTATTATTTTTTAATGATTCAATTCCTACTATTAGTTCACACTCTCCCTATATATATTGTTCAAATATTCAGTCGTTCATAAAATTCTTTTTTAGTCATCCACTTAAGTTCAAATACAATTTTTTAAATTTGTAGTGGATAACACTCGGTGTTGATATAGTTTTTTTCAAATATTAATTCATTAATTAAATTAAAAAAAAATGAATAAACAGTAATAAACAAAAAATAATAGTCCAACAACCTACATAAAAAGGAAAATCGTTCGTTGTGTCCCTGCAGCGCAATGGATTGCGCACTTAATATTATAATTCTGTCCTATGTATATACATATTTATATTTCTTGTAATTATTTGATAAAAAGTAACTAAAATAAAGTTTTTCTTTGTTGCCCTAAGTAGGAATTGACTTAAAATTCTTTTTTTATTACTTGTCAATTATTTTTCTCTTAATTTCAGTACTATAGAGCAGTGGTCCCCAACCCCCGGTCCATGGATCAGGTACTACTGATCCGCACAAGAAACATTAAATTATTTCCATTTTATTTACTGTGGTACATTTTTCTCGGTTTTGGGGTAATTTTTGGGAAAATCACTTTATATTGATTTTTAGTGTATCTATATTTTATTCTGAAAGCACACTTAAATACACACAATTAAAATAAAATTATTAAATCAAAACAATCTAAAATATAAACAATCAACGTCCTCCCCCTCAGCGGGCCGCGGTAAAATTATCCGACGTTGCCCGGACCGCCGCGCTAAAAAGTTTGGGGAACACTGTTATAGAGCATCTTGTAGACATAGGTAGGTTTCGATAATAACATGTTTTTTTCCCCCTCCATATATATAACCATGATCCACACTAATATATAGTTTGAACGAATTTTACGATATATACTGTAGCTTTGATTTAAATTATGTTACAAAACATTCTATCTTTGAATATTACTTAAGATGGATAGTCACAGTACTTTAAGTTTTATAAAGTACTGAAAAAATGTTAGGAATTCTCTGTAAAAAGTTTTAAGAAATTATAATCCCAAAAATATCTGTCATAACCTTGTTTTTCATAAAATAAATCTTCTTTCTTTATAATATACCTATCTAAAAAGAAAATTATATAGTCACGTTTTACTATCAATCTTCCACACTACACTATCAAAGAATAAGTAATACATCTGAGGCACATAAATCAAAAAACTTGACTCTTTTTATCCCTTAAAGAATTTTAAAAAATAGAATGTATATTTTTCAGCAATATAAATGTTATTACGCTAATCTGCTTTTGTAAGGGCATTATAATTTTCATATTTTATAGTTACTGAAATCTGCTAATAGGGTCTGAGAACGATGATAAACTGTTGTGCTCCAATAAATATACTAAAAAGGAGTGATTATGAGTCAAAGCGACAGGTTTAAATCATTATTCAGTTGTGAAAACAGTAGTTTCCCATCACAAATCTGTCTTGAAAATATGCCAGATTATAGTGAGTTTCTCTTTTTCGGATGAAACTGTTTACCCATATTTTTTGAAAGGGCATCTTTTCTTAACCGGATATGATGTTCCTTTCTTAGGACATAAATTGCAAAAAAACAAGAAATATCACGGCAAAATATTTTCCACAGATGGGTTAATTATTTGAAAATGTAATATTTCAAAATCGTCACTAGTTATTAAGGTACTCGAATACAGTAGAGAGTCGTTTATCTGAACGTTTATTATCCGGAACGTCAAATATCCGGACCAGTTTTTTTTTTCTTTTTCCCAATTACATGTACTGTATATGAATATGTTTTCGAACAGTGCAATGCTCAACAATTGTTTCGCGTGAGGCCAAAAGTGACGGGAAAACCTAAGGTAAGGGATATTTGGGGAATTTTAGTTGTGTGATTTGGAATAAGCTGTGGCCAGATTTAGAAGGCAAAAAAAGACTTCAATGACGAACACAGGGAGGACGATGAAAAAGATGTAGAAACCTGGATGGCATGCGATGCTGAAGACTGTCGATTTCAAATGCTAAATGATGACGAAATTGTGACTTCCATACAAGGAGAATCCAACAATGTCGACGACATGAAACTGATGAAGACGAAGACAACAACGAAAGTAGCAAGGGTCCATCAAATGCTGACTCGTTTTCTGCGTTAGAGACAGCTATGGAGTGGTACGAACAACACATACAATCAGAATGCTTCAAGAGAATTAGAGATTTTAATTATTTTCCACAATAAAGATAAAATTGCGGCATTTTGCACCTATTTTGTTTTTCTTCAAGCACGTTTCCCGTATGTGATGATTTTCAATATTCGTATAGCGTCCGGTTTCATATACTGCATGTATCGCATTCGGTTTTCGGTTATCCGAACAATCGCGTACCCGAACGGTGTCCGGTCCCAATTAATTCGGATAAACGATGTTCCACTGTACCTTAAAATGATCAATTTTGATTAAAACACACATGTTTGCCTTTTTTTTTTATTTAATTGAATAGACTTTTTAAACTGTCGTTCGTCGCTTTCCCCCTTTATGTATCAGTGTGACGTCGCGGTTTCCCAAGACTTTGAACATCCCTCCCCGACTAAATATTCTTGATCAAAATACATGCTCCAATAGAGTTTTTCATTGGAGACTATTTAGTGATCTAGTCTAGTTTGACACATCTTTCAATTTTTCCACGAGGCCTTTCAGAGTCTGTAAAAGAGGGAAATCTCAACGTTACATGAAAGACTCCACGGATACCCTAGAGAGATTCTGTGGACCCTCAAGGGTCCTCGGACCACAGTTAAATAACCGCTTTAATAGAATAATCTTTTGGCTTTTCAAAACATATATTATTTTGTTTCTATGTTGAATAAAGGTCGAGTGAGTGAGAGAGTGAATATTAACGTCGTACTGTTCAGCTATTCAAGGGCTTTTAGTGACGGATCTCGTAATTTTGAACCATGGTTAAGAGACGAGGGCGACATCTGAGATAGCCCCCCCCCCCCTTCTCTTAAATTCCGTACCACACCCACGGGAAGACGTTTGAGCTCTCGACAAATTTAACATGCATCGCTTCCATATCCGGTGGGTCTTCAGTGGTACTAGGCTCCAACTCATGACACGCCAGTCATGAACCCGTTACCTTGACCACTAGGTTACCGCGGCTAACATAGAGGCCGAATTACAATAAATTACATAAAGTTAGAAAGATTGGAAGTGGGTATTTTATATACCAGAAATGGGTATTTAAAATGTTCAAAATCTTTCAGTTGTTAATTTAAGATATTATGAATGTATTTCTATGAAACTTTTTGAACCTGATACTTATATTTTTTCTAAGGAATGTACTAAAATAATTTTTACTGTGTATCAGTGGCGTAACGGAGAACATTTGGGCCTCCCTGAAAAGTCAGGGCTTAAGCCCCCAAGTTAAATTTTACAAAGTGTAGTTACTTGATGGCAGTCAGACTTTGGTCCTTCCCTCTCATGGTGCGGGGGTTGCGGGTGTGTACGTTATGACACTGATGTGTATAAATATTTTTTGAGTTATGTCCTATATGGTTTCAATAATAGTATCATAAGCATGCCATATTTTTATTATAGTTTTTATTCAAACAGCTTTAAACTTTTTGCTTTTAATAAAACGTTAAAATTTTAATACATTATCTAGATAATTGCATGGAGTTTATTTCGGTAATACTTTCATTTATATCAGTTTATTACTGTATTCTATAATTGCAAAAATTTCACTAACATAAATTTAGATTTTATATATTAATTATTTCTAATTAAGTACTATAATATTTATTGATGTCAATACCTAAAGAAGTATTTATAATGTATTAGTATGCCACTTTTTTTTAAATGAACATGTTCGGATACCTTAACGATTTTTGATACTTGATTTCTTTTAATTTCTCTTCGTACGTTTCCATAGTAACACAGAAGAGTAACTGAAATGTTTGAAATAAATCTATAGTTTACTAGATAAATTATAATTAAGCCTCTTTGTACTTGTATTATTTAGGATAAAATAACAAATATTTAGTTAAGGCTGGACAGTATTTTGAATTTTTAGAATATTATGAAAGATGTATGACGAACTTTTTGTAAGTCTAACGCAATACAAATGGATCCCGAGATTTAGCTAGATTCTACTTAAGGAATTTTATGATTTAAGGGGTATCCGACTACGTTCGCGCGGAACCGTGATTTTAAAAAAGCGCATAAATGGATAATTTCCTGATATTTAGTGTCATTAGATTAGAATTCATGTATAAAATTGTTTTAAGGACATTTTGACAAAAAAAATTAATTTAAATACACTATTTCGGCAAAAAATTAACTTAGAATAATTTTTTTTCAAAATACTCTCCTTATGTGAAAAATGCTTCTATTATAATAATATTTTGCCTGTATATAGCTCAAACCTCTGTACAGAGGCTCAACTATGATTTTTGAAAAATTCACGTTACTTTCAGGGTTAAAACCCATTGAAAAATCGATTAGCGTTTTTTTCCCCTTAAAATTTCTCCCCTCTGTTGTCGTGAGTGTGTGAAACAGGGATAAACCCATTTCTAAGTTATCTAAGTCAAAAATTCTAGTTGAGCCTCTGTACAGAGGTCTGAGCTATATACAGGCAAAATATTATTATAATAGAAGCATTTTTCACAAAAGGAGAATATTTTGAAAGTGGGTCATGCTATGTTCATTTTTTTGTCAAAATATTGTACTTAAATAATTAATTATTGTAATACTATTCTTAAAACAATTTTATATACATTTTCTAATCTAAGTGACACTCAATATCATAAATATTATCCATTTATACGCTTTTGCAAAATCACGGTTCCGAACGTAGTCGGATACCTTAACCAATTTTTCACTTTCCCTAATTAAAATAAAATCAAACCCCCTATTTAACGAATATTAAACCCCGAATTAACGAATTATTTCAACAGCCGAAAAATTTGCTTATTAGTTTGTATTAGAAAAAATTGGATTTTTTCCCCCATGACATCGTTTTTTTTTTGTCAGCAACAGTAGAAGACTTTTCTTGTTTGCTTCAAATTTCGACGGAAAGCCCATTTTTAGACTTTACAGGAACAAACGAGTTATGAGTGTTACCTATCGTGTGAGTTTTGAATTGGACAGGAAATTTCTTCCTGATTTCCTCCCGCTCTACAAAGCAGAGGTTACTTTAAGATTTAACGACTTAGTTAAATTTGATGACGGACTGCCTATCTGTGCAACTGAAGTTGGTGACATTGTTGATTTGTAGAAACCAATGAATAACGTTTCCTGATGAAGAAATTTAAAATAAAACTCCTATCAAAACTGTTTCATTTCCCAATGCTCTATATTGTTTGGAAACTGTGAAAGTATACCTTATGCAGCAGTATGTAAATAACGCAGTATTTTCTTCTCTGCATTGTCGGAAAAAAAAAAACTCTTTCGAGTCAGGAATTAAAACGATTTTCAAACACCTATTAGTCAGTACTTGAAAACTTCCGATTATAACTGGTGCGCAATAATCCACTAATATTATTTTTAGCTGTTGAATAAAAAGTGTGTAATTTCTATCTATGGATATTTTTTGTGTAGTGCAGAGTTTCTCAAACTGTGGGGCGCGCTCCCCTTGAGATGCGTGATAACTCTACAAGGGGGGCGCGAGCTTATTGAAAAGTTGAAAACTAAAGATTATTCAAAACATTATTAATTTACTGAAAGTAAGCAAACAAAATACTTTCTGACATAATAAAATATAAAATACACATTTACACTGATATAATACACTTATAAAAGTATCTGTATTGTACAATGTATTTTATTATTAATTTAACAACACTAAGTTAAGAACAAGCTTGATAATTACTAGTGACCCACCCCATGGGCTTGTATTAACACTTATTTTGATGATTTGTACGGTTTATAATTAATTCCTTCTGCCGATTAAAAGTTACGCGGTTTGGTCCCCAATGCCAGGGTTTTCCACGTACACGCGCGTATTTTCCACGTACACGCGCGTAAGCAAAATCCTCTGAAATAAGTAAATCCTTTTCAAAGACTGTCAAAGTCCTTTTATTGTGTTCCAAAGCCTTAGAAATAATTTTATGGATAGCAGTGCACGCAAAAGATCATACTTCGGAAAGACGAATATATACGTCCAGAAGATTAATGCTTTGGCTGAGCGAGACGTTTGTATACGTCGGTGGCACATAAGAGGTTAAAGACGTACTGTAGCTTTAGTGTAAAAGTATAGTATTATTGAATTCAATACAATGTTATTGTATGGAGGGGGGCGCGATGAAAATGATGATTAAATATTGGGTCGCGAGTATTGAAAGTTTGAGAAGCACTGGCGTAGTGGGGCTTTTAACAGAATTTCAAAAAGCAAATTTCAAAACGCTTACATTTTATTTGGAACCCTATTTAACGAATATAAACCCGACTTAACGAACAAAATAATCAGTGTTGATGAGGTCGTTAAATAGGTGCCCGACTGTAGGTTCAAATCTTTAAAAATACTCATAAAATATAATTTTAACATTAAAATATCATATCCTGTTAAAAATGGAAATAGATATTTTAATTCTTGAAAAAAGCGGAAATACCTTAAATATTTTTTATTTATTTTTGTTCAGGGTTAAATGAGGAAAAGAATTCGTTTAACTTCATTCGACATAGAGAGAGGATGTTAGATATTATCTAATATGACTTTTCCCTCAAAGTTGACTTCCTGTATCTGCGTAGAATACGAAATTCGAGTGATTATATCTTGGAAGATAAATACAGCGTCAAACGATTGTGGAAATATTTAAGATAAATGGGGAAAAGTCTTTGTCTTTTTGCAATGCATGTTTCCCAACTTATTCTAAAAAATACTGTATTACATTACCTGAAAGTTAATACAGCGAACTTTTCATTGTTTGTATACATTGAAGTTTTGACGAAATCTTTTTCGAATGATGTTGGGTACAATACCTTACCAAAATAAACAGCATGCATTTTTTAAATATAGTTTCTCTAATAACGTAATTTTTAAGTACAAAACAAATTCACTTACCGTAAAATACCACTCATAATACAAAAAATAAGGTCGAAATTTATGGGTGCGCATTATACGCCGGTTATGAAAATGATGGCTTTAAAAATAAAAAATAAAAAAGAGATGAGCATAAAAAAAAATTAGACATCTATATAGATTGAAATTCTGTTTATTTAAAAGAAATGACTTCTTCATTATGAACTTAAAGGGTTGTAGTTCTAGAAGTATACTATTTTTTTCAAAAACGTGGCATAATACTTCAAATAAATGACTTCAAAACATAAGAAAATCGCACCCGTACATTTCACGTTTCTTCGTAAAAAAGGGGGTGCGTATTATACGGTGAATATACCTAAAAATTAAAAAATGCAGCTTGGTAGTATAGGTGCGTGTTAAACGCCGGATTTTACGGTATATCTTTTATAAGATAAATTATAGAAAATTTGAAATATATAGTTCTAAAATTATGTGTGTTTTTTCCCCCTTTAAATTTTACGAACCTAATGATTCTTGCGAGCTTAAAATGTTCATGGAATTTGCATTTTAGCAGAATTGGGAGGCTTGAACTGTGTGAAAACTCTTTAATAGTTAATAGTATTACTCATTTTTCAATTCCTACTATTAACTCACACTCTCTCTCTATATGTATATATTTATTTATCTTGGTGGAATTTTCAATCGTTAGTAAAATACACTTTAAAGCACTCAATTGAGCTGAAATTTTATGTACATGATTATTTTGGATGACAATACAGTAATTTAATTATAATTAATAAATATTAATTGATTAAAACTAATTATTCAAAGAATTATATGTACAGCCACGTTGGCATCATTTTGGGTGACTTAGCGACCATTTTGGCGACTTGGGTTAAAACTTTACAAGATTTTTTTTCTCACTTCTTAAAGCATTCAGTTGAACTGAAATTTTATATACACGATTGTTTTGGATGACAATTCGATATTAATATTAATACTTATATTTATATTAATTGTAACTATTTAATAAAAAGTAGCTAATATTAAATTTTTCTTCGTTGATCTAAGTAGGAAATGACTTAAGTTATTTTTATATATTACTTGTTAAATTTTGATATCAGCCTGAATTTTTTTAACGTTAATTACCGCTAAAACATTTTATTCATTAGTTTTGCTGTAATTAGAAGCCGGGCTAAGATAGATATTAATGTATTCTTATTATACGAGAATAATATTTAATATACACTCAAATCCACCCTACATATTTAAATTGTCATTGCTCATTTGTCACAAGAAGCAACATGTTTTGTAAAAAAAAAAAGAAAAAACACATTCAAAATCGCGAAGGTGAGTCCCATCTTAATATACATTCTTGAGAATTTCAACACAGTGATCGATGAGGACTTCAAAAGATTTCCAATTAATTTTGGAAACTATTGCTGTGATGGTAAAATGTCAGGAGAAATTAGTTTCTTGATTGAATTACTTGAACTTGTGTTGCTCCTCGAAGGTTAGAGTCCCTTAGAAGGAAATGAAGAATTAAGAAACTCCTTTAAATTTTCTAGTTTGTGCAAAACTCTCCCATGAAAAAAGCTGTAACGCTTTCTTTAAGTGGTGGATTTCAAATGTAACATAATTAAATGTCTATGTAATCTAAAACTTCAAATGAAGATGTGTTTTACATGACAAAACGTTTTTATTTCAATGTATCAAGCTGCTGCAATAAATTATTTGTTAATTTCCAAGATAAAATTGAATACAATTCATAAATATGCGGAAACTTTTTATTATTGATTTTCTTGACAGATATGCTATCAAGAGGAAACTCATTATCAATTGCCACGCTCGGTTTACTAGAAGTTATCCTAAAATATTTCAATGATATTACTTCAAATATCCCACTACACAAACCACACGTATTTTCCATAGATATCTGTGGGCATATATATTAGAAATTATTACAGTTGCTTTAGGTATCTACTTAGGTAGAATATGGTTATTTTCATAAATGTTAGGTTTTTTTTAATATCACACTGTTTTTTATATTACACCAAAAGAATCACACTTTTACTACAACCAGGAATCACAAAAATAATATGTGGTTTTTCTTCCCAAAAATATTAATCACTGACTTTAAAGTGAATCAGACGTACCTCACAATTTTGAACAATGATCAAGCTATGAGATTAGAGGCCTAAACGAGCACCCCTCTCTTCAAATTTCCTCATCACGTCAACTTGAGGATTTTGAGACCTTACAGAAAGATCTGTGCATTACTCTCTTCCATACAGTAGATCTCTTGATCAATCAGAATACAGTTATAGAAAAGGAAACAGTGGCGATTGTAATTTTCTCCTCAGATTTTGAAAATATAATCTCATTTGATCTCTCTAAAAAATCTTTCAAAAAGATTTTTAAATTTTTTTAAACGATTTGAAAATTTCATGTGCTGCCATCTGGTGATAAGAAATGGAAAATAACTATTGGAAAAAAATGAGAATTAACAGAATATCGATAAAAAAAATCACGTAAGAAATTAATATATCTCAATTTTGATTATATTAAAGTTAAGAGCATAACGACGGGAAGTAAAAATATTTCTTCCAAAGGGGGTCCAATATTTTTTTTTTTTTTTCAATTTATTCTCTTTTCCAAATTCTAGAGACTGGTTGGGTTGCTTTTTTTCCTCATTCAACAACAACCAAAAGATTTACATGAGCATAATAGTATCCAGTCATGAATTTTACAGTAAAAGCACTTCCGCTTCGTTAACTTTTAAAATTATTTTGTAATGTATTTATTTCGTTTTGCTTGTTTTGTTTCACCTTTACTCTTTCCTAAATCCCATTGAAAAGAATTATGAGAAGGTATAATTTTCTAGAATGTTCAAAAAGCAAACGGAGGACCTTACCATGGCCGATTGACACAAATTCAGTGTTACGACACCTAGATATTGTGCATTGAAACTGATAACGAAGGATTACATCCTCCACTTTCTTCGCTTTTTAAGTCATCGCGCCCAAAAAACGATACTAGAATTTTCTGCAGTAATAAAAAAAAGGAAAGAAAGATATATATATATATATATTCAGATCTGAAATTTATTAAGAAAATATAAAATTTTTACGACCTAATCAAACTTTTGAAATAAGTTTTTATTTCAATAAGTGAAATTTTATTATTATTATTATTATTTGTATGCCTTATTTGTATGGGGAAACTTAAATGAATCAGTTTTAACTCACATTGTAGAGCGAATGATGAAAAAATATATAAATTTTCTATAAAACATAAAACACACAAAAAATTATAGATAGTATAAAATGTAAAAGACGCGCGTTATCGTTATCTTTACAGAAAATTTTTTACCGCTATTCACATTCTGAAGGAGATTAACTGTTGCGTCAGTTAAGTCTCTCACCGAAATTTCCTGCTTTATGTAAAAATTCAAATTTTAAAAGAGTTCTAGATTTTTTTTTTTTTTTTTCGTGGTTTTAAGCACGCAAAAATAAGTAAAGATAATTTCTGAGAGTTCTAATATGTCCGTCAATATTTATATGACCAGTTAGATTTTCCTTTCTCAATATAATGCCTGAATCGTTTTGCAATTAAATCCCCTATAAGAAATGGAGAGAAAGATCCAAACTCTGATCACTATTATAAGAAGTCTTACTTCGGTTGTGGTAAAGTATTTTGCCATTTGTGTCTACTCAAATCATTTGCATAATAACAAAAGGATACAGCTATGTGTTATGAAGTATTATGATTCACACAGTTAAATTCTAAAATATGAACTTCTTCATTTTCTACATTCTACTTGCCTTCATCCTTCTATCAGATGCAACACGTGCACCGCAGGCCACAAGTAGTTCTATCTCAATCAAGCGAAATTTCTTACAACTTTCTCAAAATAAAACTTATAATAAGTCGAATAAATACTCTGAATTTCAAATAATTGTTGACATATCAAAATAAAAAGTGTGACACACACTCACAAAATTAGACTAAGTGTTTAGCTTGGAAAAAGAGGGGAGTTGGCAACAACTCGTTTTCTGACCTCCAAGCATTTCCTCTATTCATGTTGTGACAGGCTCACGCGTCTTTTCTTTAACATAACTTCTGGGTTCTTTGGTGGCCAAGATTAATGGCAACTCTTTTCCAACCAAAACCCAAGAAGCGAAATGTGAACAAGAAATGCAAATAAGATATCTTTTAAAAGAACAGAAGTTTCAGTAAGCGGGATGGCAATTTGGGGAAAGTTATGTTTGAAGAGATACAAGCGTGAATTGACAGCCACTCGTGAAGTTACCTGGAAAGTAAACCAGTAATACAAGGTGCATACCATTGCACGCGTGCCCAGGCGTCTCCATATAGAAATCGAATCTTAGTTGGATTAAGGTAGGACTGATTATTCGATATTAGGACTTATAATATTATTTGAAGTGAGAGTAGGCGGATTGAATAATTATTTAGAGAAAGTGGTCTAAGTTACGCGATTCGGTTTAACCATCATTGTGTGCGTTTGTTCATTCCAGATTCTCGCAATTTAAATTTATCTAAATTGTTAGACATTTAAGCTCTATTCTTAATAAAGTCATATTAAGAATTTAGAATGTCTATTCCTTTTACAAATTCTACACCTCTAGCTCACGCTGACAATCAAAGATACGGTCACCAAAGGGGGACTGTTGACGAAAATGAACCTGTTGGGAGCCCAAGATCAGCGATTACAGACCAAAACATTGCCAAAAGGCGTGATGTGAGTGGGTTCCCACTCACATCAGTGGTCAGACTGATAACCAACACTACTGCATTGAAGTACAAAAAGGGAAAAAAGGGCAGCATTGGGGAGTGATGAAGGGCAGTTGACCTTCTGTCTGCCCTTCTTAGGACTAGCACGGACATATCTGTCAAGCAGTTTCTGACCGGCAAAAACATTATTGTGATTGAGCATCCTCTTTATTCACCTGATTTTTGGTCCCATGAGACTTTTTTTTTATTTCGTCCATTTTATCTTGCTGAAAAAGAACCCATTTTACCTCAGTTGAAGAGGTTGAGGCAAAAACGGAAAATTTCCAAAAGGGACTTTGAAGAATCTCATTTCAGAGCTGTTACCAGCAATGGCAGCATCGAACGCAGAAGTGTGTGAAATGCTGAAGGGGACTACTTTGAAGGTGATGGCGTCACAAAGACCTGATTCTGTAAGTACAATGATTTACTGAACCAATTTCGCTTTTTTTTTTGTCACACCTCTTGTGTCCCGATTTCCCGATAGCATAGTATAGCTTAAGAAAAATAGAATGTTAGTGCACAGTGTGTTGGTCCATTGTCCATTAAGGCCTAATCTATTCACACATTCATTCTTTCATAGGAAATTTCGTGCCAGAGCCTGCAATATAGTTTTTTTTTTTCTTTTTTTTTTCTGCTTATCGTCGCTAATGACGACGGAATGTGGATCGATGCTTAACAAAGACGTCTCAAAAATAATTTTTGTGAAAGTTTCTTTACGAAAATATCTAATACGGTTAATATTACCTAAGAAATATTAGTGTTTTAAGTTCAATATGCATTTAGCGAAATTAAAAGTTTTCAATTTAGAAAAACAGAATAGATGAAAGAAGTGATTTTTTCGTCTATTTGTATTGTTATTGCTAATGCCACCTGTGTGACGTAGTCAGATCGAGGCCCACGAAATTCATTGTGGCAAGGAGCTGGAAGTACGCTTGTCGTTGGCCTTAGCCTTGAGCACTATACAGGTGACAGTATGATTTAGCTCGGTTACACTCCAATTTTGAGGGAGATCCCCTGGGGGAGGGTCAGGGGCCTCCCACCTCTCATCCCCTGCCACCAACCTCAAGACAGGACTTGCGGCTCGACGTCTGTTTAGAGTACCCCCATGCCGAGAAGGCACTATACATTTACAAACATCCATGCCTTCTCCGGGATTCGAATCTAGGCCATATGGCACAGTAATCAGCGTCACTAACCACTATGCAGGTTGGTTGACAATTGTATTGTCTATTTGTATTTTTATTAATGTTTTATACTTCGTTCTCTTATTCAGGTAGAGAAGTTTATAATGCCAACGTTAAGTATTAGTCAAAATATAAATAAATCTCTGGAGGGGCGGCACATTAAGACTTTTCACGTAGGCGGCCGACGCCCTCAGATCCGTCATGCCTTGTATGTTAATTGTTCATTCGAACATTGTTTGTGGGTTCGAAGATTAACTTCAGCCGATAATACGTTCTATGTATTTTTGACATTTTTTGGTTGCTTTAAATCCAATTAAATAGTTGTATTTAATTTAATGAGAGAGGGACAAATAAATTCCGTTTCAAAGAAACATTGAATAATCCTGTACCTCGTAATAATTATATCTTGATGAGACAATAATTAATTATTTAAATACTATATTTTTTACTATCCATTAATACAAATTAACATATTTTTTATTAGAAACTTTAAATTCGTAAACACATGTAACCCCAGATTGTTGTACGAACACAGGGCCTTTTCTAAGCTGAAGTTTTTGTTTAAAAAAATTTGAACCTATATAGGAACAAAAGTAGGGTTTCATCTAAAGTAAGAATCTTTGAAAAAATTATTTGAAGTAATCTTTATGTTATTCAAAAAGGTATGAATGTGTATTAAATCTTTCCTAATTAATAATACGACATTAATTAGACAAAAGAAAAAGACTTTGTATGAAAAATAAATTTTAACATTTTATTCGAATTTCACAATTAACAATACGATGAACAAAATGATATAAAATGCAAATAAATAAATTCAAATGCACACATTTTACTTATGTAAAAAAAATAAATGATTTTTTTGATAATTTATTCAGAATACACAGACTTAATTGACATAAATGTATAAAAACAATTCATAATTTTTAATTTATTCATTCTTAAAATGAATAGCTCTCATTGATGATTTTGATTTAAAAGAGAAAATGTATTGACAAATGAGTTTCTTAATATAATTAATTCATAATAATACGAATATGAACAACGTACATGCAAAAAATTCAGAAACAATTTAAATATATAAAGTATTTATTATTACTGGATTTTGACTTTGTAATCTACCATAGCAATTTCCACAACTTATTCCCAACACTTGATCTACATTATCATACATCATTTCAATGAATTACATAATTAAAAAGTAAGAGTTGAAATTATCGCTTAACAAGATCAAGTCAAAAAAGTAATTAAAAATAATGTATGTCACTGTGAAATAAAAAAAATGCATCATGAAGTATACTAAAATGTTAGTTTACTACATTTACTCAATCAATAAGACTTTGAACACAATAGCTTTCGGTGAAATTCTACTTCTCTCGAAACGCCATTTTCAAGAAATATAGTTCGAAATTACAAAAGTCATTAAAATGTTCATATGCAAATGATATAAGTAAATGATCACCAAGAAAACAAGTAATGAAGGAACTAATTGACAAATATTCCAAACCAAATGATTACTTACTTAGCGTAACCTTCTAAATGAAGAATCGTTATTTCGTCAGAAATACAAGGAAATGATTCAACGTGATGAAGAAATATATTTAAATGGAACTATACAACTTCTCAAACCAAACGATTATTCTTAACATGCATGAAGCTTTCGATATTTGATAAAATTCCGTTAACTTTAATATTTATCATTCTTATACAGTATTGAAAGTTATTTAAATAAATTCTTCATTTACTGTTAAATGTAGTTTATTAATTATTATTGTGTTAAAATAATGAGATTTTTTGTTATTTTCTTGTATTTAGTTTTCGAGTAATCATATTACATTTATTTAAGAAATGTTGAACAACTAAGATGTGAGACTAATACATAATCTAACTAATGTGTAAGATTAATTTATTAATTTTCTAGGTATTATATTAATTATTTAGTCTTCGAATTTTGCTTTTTTTATATTATTAAACATTATCTCCAATTTCAGATATAATTTAAAGACATTCTTTACGCGAATTCATTTTAAATGAATATGTACTAGCAATCCATTGTATGTTCTTGCAGTTGTACTAATAGACCATTATTTTTACTAAAGTACACTAAATCACAAATTACCAAAATTTACCATCGTCTTCATATAATACAATTCAGATCCTAACGCAAAGTTTTTGCCTTCAAAACTCGAAAAAAAGTTTTCGAAATAATTAAAAACAAAATGGTTTCATTTCTGTACCTAAATGGTTTGTTCCAAACATATTTCTGACGCAATGTTTATTATAGCAGAGCTAAAATGGCATCTAGAATTCTCTGAAGTCACAAGGAAACAGAAAGAAAAATTCAATTCACGCTTTAGTGGTAGTTTTCTTCTCCTTGTAGATGTTGTTGTTGTTCAGTACTTTTTTGTTGGCAGATATTTTCGCCAGTTCTGGCATAGGAGCTATATAGTCGCCCAGAACGAGACGTATCAAGGCTTCCACGGGACCATCAAACAGGAAGAAGCAAGCGGCTGATAAGGCGTATGACGTCATAATGTGTCCAAAGAAAAAGTAAGCCTGAAATAAATACAAAATTTGTAATGTTACAAATTAACTAATGTTGAAGTTGAGACTTCAAAAGGAAAAATATATCCAGTAAATTTATATTTATTTGGTGACAAAATAAATAAAATTGAATAAATTTCCAGAATATTCATTCATCAAAATCAGTTTTTTTGCACATTCCTAAGTGTTTAAAGATAAAAGAGGAAACAAATTTTAGGAAATTAACCATATGAAGGGTTAATATAAACAATGTTAAAATTATGTACGTAAACAAAAAATATTATTTGGTTTTATTTTGCAGGTAAGGAAAAAAACCCACTTCCGTTTTAACATTATGCGTTTACATGTTTGTACGGAAGTGGGTTTTAGAATAATCATTAATTGTTATTGTAAATATATAATTAATTTTAAAAATATTGAAAATTCTCAAAAACATTTTTCATTTGAATAACTTATTGTAATGGGTTCAATTCATAACGTCACGTGATAAAAACAAACACGTGTTCTCCATTGAATTCAAAACAAACATTCAACTAAATGTACGTGTTGTTCTACTTGTAAAACTTAGATAAAATTTTTCAAATTTCATACTTGGGTAAGGATGTTTAAATGTTAGGAAAAAAAATTTCTTCAAAAAGATTTTTTAAAATTGAAAAAAAAATTGTATTTTATGCTTATACTTTTAAATAAATGCATTTTGTATACATATGTACTTTTTAAGAGAAAGTTTCTGCAAAGAGAAAAACCTGGCAACACCGAAGCGCGTGAACTGATTAGCTGGAAATACAAGATAGTTTTTATCGTCTGACTATGTCGTCACATGAGATTTTGAATTGATTGGCTAGAATCACGTGGCTTTCACTATCATGTGACTATGACGTCACATAAATTGAGCCCATTGTTGCGCATTTGATATAGAAATTACCAAACACACATTTTAAAACTTAAAAAAAAAAACTTTTAAATAAATTTGAAAATATAGTACATAAAATGTTTATTTTTTCTATCGTGTAAACATTTTGAAATTAATTGTTTTTTTTATCGTGTATACATTCCAATAGTTCAGGAATATAATTATAGTTAACAAACCAATTTAAACACAATATAACTAATTTTTAACGACTTAACTTTTTTTTGAAAAATTAAGAAAAGTTTTTTACTAGCTAAAATTGTAAGCATAATAATTAGATACTAAAATGCATCAAGGAACAATGAAAATACCCCATTAGGAAGTGGTCAGAAAATGAAAAAATTGACACAGAGAGACAGCATTGAATAATAATGATATTTTAAAATGATACTCGTAATATAGAGTGAGAAAAGCGATAGTTCAGTGAAGGACTACTGTGAACGCCGATATACGAAGCAACACAACTAGGTTCAGAATCGATGAGAGTACGGATGGTGCCCTGAGGAATGGCTCTCCATTCCCTGACAGCCATTTATCACAGTTCATCTTCTAAGCGTAGCGATGGCAGTGCATGAAAGCAGTCTCCAATTATGTCCCAGACATGTTCGATTGGTTGTAAAAGGAGATCCAGAAATGCACCTGTATATCTTGAAGAGAACATTGGATAATGAATGAGGTGTATGTTCGGGCGTTATCCTGCAAGTAAAGGCTACTGGACACCTTCAAAGGAAGAGAAATGTCCCATCCACAGCACATCATCAACATATCATTTGAGCCATCATAACACTTATTAAATACGAATCAGAAATGACCTGCTATCGCACGCGGTGACGTCCCAAATTACGATGCCACATTTTCGTGCGGTGGGATACTTCACAGATGCGACCGGATTGGACTAGTCACCACGTCGGTGTCCCACTTGTACACGGTTACTGTCATTTTGCAAACAGAAACTTGACTTGTCTGAATGCACTACATTATGCCATTCCGTCATCCATTTCACTGTAGCACGGCAGGATTACAGACGGAGTATACGTGTGTTGTAGGTTCAGTGGCAGACATCTTAACGGAAGACATGAGTACAGGCTACAAGAAACCATTAACTGGTAATGGTTCTGGTCAAAATAAGAATATCAAGTGTGTAATGTATATGCTGCAAAATGATAGTAGAAGTAGTTTGAGGGACCACCAGCGCTTGTTGATGAATGATTCGATTCACGCATGCTAACATCGCTCTGTCCACTCCAGTACCCCTCAAGCCTGCCACATTTCCTTGTTCCAAGTACCTTTGCCACCACCTTGTGCTCCGTGGATGCATCTAGGTCAATGGTTCTTAAACTTTCGATTGCCGTGGAACACCTTTATGTATCAGCCTGATATCGCGGACCCCCAAGATTTTGAACATCCCTCCCTGACTCCCAACAAATGGCTGAATTATTTAAAGCAGCGATACTCAACCTGCGACCCCACGGGCCTTTTTGAGTGGCCTGGTCATTACCTATTGCTCTGAGAAACTCATTTATTTATGGAAATTTGGTGGGAAATTCTTTGTCAAAAATCAAATATATCAATTTTGCATTTTGCTGTCGATGTCGTATGGGTGCTAATTTATATTTTTCCCCCTTCTGATTAGGGATAACAGACAATAGTGGAGTAGCGACCATTTTATAAGTGGAACTAATTTTTAACTAACTTTCATATCTTGCAATTGAAAAAATTGGAAGAAAATAGATTGTTTCAAGATGATTGGGAAGTTGACTGTTTTGTAGTGAAAAAAAGCACGGTTCAGTAATTGTTTGTTACGAAAGTGTCGTATTTAAAAAATACCAATAAACAGGAATCACGTACATTCAATAACACTTTTCCTCCAAGATCGCTTTCAAGAGATGATAAATAGGCTTTCTTGAATAATCTTTACAAAAGCAAAAAAAAAGTGTTTTGTCAGTGGTAATGTCACAGCGGTAATAAAAGCACTCTATGAAATTTGTTATATTATTGGGAATCATATGAAACCGTTCACTTAGAGATGCAGAAATTGTTAAAGAGGGATTCTAAAATGCTTCCAATTCAGAAAATTTAGTGACAAAAATAAAAAATAATTAAAAAAAGCAAAACGAGCGCTTTAACATTTTGATCAATTTCCACATTTTAAATTTTCTATGTTACCTTGGTCTTAAAGCATTTCTCTCCCCCCTCCCCTTTCATTAATTCTCATGTTGTGGATCGCGTGAAATAGCTAACATATGTATGCGGCCCGGCAGAAAAAAAAGGTTGAGTACCCCTGATTTAAAAGTTCTACAATAATCCTAAGACTGCCTCTGCTATTAATACAGATTTCTTTAAGAATTCTTTTTCACTTTAATAAAACAGTATAAACTTCTATTTAAAAAACTAATTAAAAGTAAATTAACATTCTAGATTGAAATACATATTCTACTAATTTTTTCAATGGAATCAATTTAATAATCTAGCCTAGGATGGCACATCTTTCAATTTTTCCACGAAGCCTTGAAGACCGTAAAAGAGGGAAATCTTAACATTAAATGAGAGACCTCCGAGGACCCCCGAGATAGGCGCTGGAAACCCCAGAACCACAGTTTAAGAACTACTGGTCTAGGTGGTTGCCAACTTTTTTCACAACTTCTCAGTCCAATCATCATGCTCCTTATGAAATCATTCGTACATTAGACTACTTTCCGTATTCCCCGATATTTCACGAGTACTGAGAAAAGAACAAAAAATCCATAATGATTTCTGTGCAGAAATTACAATATGGATATTGCTCATTCTGCACGGTCTTTCCTACACTGCGTGTGTTGGAGAGCTGCAAAATCCACATTTCTCGGTGAGATGCGCTGTGTCTGAAACTCACATGACCTTGGTAATACATTTTCCGTATCAAGTAATGCATAGTTCAATAATATATGTAATGGACAATATTATTATCAAATCTATATATTTCTGTGAAACTTGCATCTTAAATATCTATTCCAGTTTTACTCGCTATTTTTTTTATAAAATTAGTGAATAAAATGTAAATTTTTCTAAGAAAGTGCATTTAAATATTCATCACTTACCAAAATAATGTGATTTGTTTGTAAGCGCTCTCTAATATATCCAGTCAGAATGTATTGAATGAGAGGATGTATTAAATAAACCATGCAAGTAAGTCGACTTAGTGGTATGAACACTTTCCAGGACAGTATACTGTTGATTAAACCTAAAGGAAAATAAAAATATTTAGAATCAATCCAAATTTATTTTTTTGAAAAAAATAGAGAAATACAAGTACTATGAAAATTTTTTTTAAGTCGATTCCTACTTAGATCAACAAAGAAATTTTTTGTTTTAGCTATTTTTTATATATTAAACAGTTACAATTAATATAAAATGTATATTCATATGACATAATCACAACATTAAGTGGTAATTGATTTTCATTAATTATCATTACAGTATTATATTGTCATCCAAAACAATTGTGTATATAAAATTTCAGTTCAACTGAATGCTTTAAAACGTGAGAAAAAAAAAACCTTTTCAAGTTTTGACACAAGTCGCCAAAAGTGTCGCTAAATCGCCAAAAACGATGCCAACGTGGCTGTATTTGTAATTCTTTAAATAATTAGTTTTAATAAATTAATTTTCATTAATTATAATTAAATTATTGTATTGTCATCCAAAATAATCATTTGCATAAAATTTCAGCTCAATTGAGCACTTTAAAATGTATTTTATTAATGATCGATAATTCCATCCAGATAAATAAATAAATATATAGAGAGTGTGAGTTAATAGTATGAATTGAATTAAATTCAGATTGTTTAGTCTGAACTTCAGAAATTTTCATTTTATTAACAAATTTAAAATTTCTCCATGTAATACTATTTTATTAATAAAACTCCATTAATTTTCAGAGCATGTATTAAAGAAGATTTATTTTATTAAATATAAAACATTCGTATTATTATTTACAGAAACATTTAATTAATACGTTACTGTTAAAGATTTTAAAGGGATTTATCAGGAGAATTGTATTTTAGGAACTGAAATTTATACTAAAGAAATAATAAATTTAAGGAAAAAAATTAACGGAATTATGAAAATGCTCTGACTTTTTTTTATTATTATCTCATATGAAGAAAAAGCTCAAGTTAAGAAAAAAAGTTCAGCACCGTGCGATAAAAATGATGACCTTAAAATTACTTTAAGGATTTTCTTATATTTTGCTGTCCGTTTACTTTTTTATTCCTGCTTATGTAAAGATATGGCAAATGAAAAACTTTTTCCCTTTACACGAGTTTAACTTAATTTCACTCATAACTTCAAAATGAACTCTACTATATATATAGAAACGAAATTTTTCAAAGACAAACTCTTAACGGTTCAGAAGCTATACTTAAGTTTCACCACATTTTTTTTTTTTCGCATGTTCTATATTAGAGCATACTTTAGTTAAACTTATTCTTTAGGGAATATATAAATGTTAATAAGTAAAGAATATCATTAAATATGTTAAACTATGTTACCTATACAAGAATACATTTCGATAAGAATTGAGAACTCCATCAAAAAATATAATAAACACTGCAAGAGAAGACGAAATTGCGAGGGCCATCCAGGAAATAACCGTTTTGTTATAAAAATGAAAAACCACTGTTACATACTTTTTGAAGCTTCCTTACATAACCATTTACAACATTTTAACATTTGTTATATTTGTTCAAGAGTTTCATAATTTCCATGCTATGCACTACATCTGAGAGTTCATTAAGCCAGTTGTTACTCACTGCATTCTCTATTGGTTTGGTGTGGTAGCTAGGAGAGAGAGTGTCAGCTCAGGTGACGTCCTCGTCGCTTGACAATGGTTCAGAATTACGAGGCCAAAGCCTTCGAGTAGCTTAACAGTGTGACGTTAATATTTACTCACTCGCTTACTGCATTCTCCAACTTTTCATCACTTCCGAAACGTTTAGTGCCGGAAAAAATTTTGAATGCTGTGAACACAAGGCTTAGTGAACTGGTGGCAGAACCGCATAACATCTGAAATCTGAAGCTCGTGAACAAATGTAAAAATTGTTTATATGTAAGAAACAAGCAATATAATTTTTTTTAAAATTCAATTCCTACTTTGTAAGGAAAACGTAATCTCGCCATCTGTTGCAGCTAGATGTAACTTCGACAGAAATAACGCAGAAAAAATTTAAAATTTAAAAAATGAAATTTAATTAACGAATTAATATTTGAAAAAACTGTAGTAACATCAAGTGTCATCCGCCACAAGTTTAAAAAAAAACGTATTTGAACTTGAATGGATGAATAGAGAGATTTTATAAATGATTGAAAATTTGAACAAGATATATAAATAAATATATATAGGGAGAGAGTGAACTAATAGTAGGAATTAAGAATGATGACGTGGAGAAGTGAAAGGAGCTTCAAGATGTATGACGGGGTTTTTTTCCTATAAAATTGCGCTTTTCATTTTTTATAACTAAGTGGTCTTTATTTTCTGGATGATCCTTGAGGATGTAAATTTTAAAAAAAATCCATTATCCAACCTCCATAACCAGCAACACATATGATAGTAATCCATGATAATCCAAGAGCCCAAGCTGTTCTGTGAGTAGCAGCATACGCCAGTGCAGCTGCTGTGCTGGGCAGATTCCCTTTGTTCCATTCCAAGACACCGTATACGACAGCTGCGGTTACAGACACTGCGCTACCCCAACCAATAATATGGTGGTACTGTAAATTGAGAAAATTAAAAAAAAATATACAAAGTTTTACTCAGTGTAATGATCTAATTCGTTGAGGAAATTATTATTTAATCATAAATTTATACTATGAAATGGTACAAATTATATAATTGTGACTTACTTTCTAACTAGAATATAAAATGCCATCGAAGCGTAAAATAAAAAATATTCATTGTCTTTACCATTTAAAAACATTAATTATAATAGCATTTATTATTCTTTCAGTTAGATTCTCAGTGTTGGAAAGTTTTAAACGTACTATTATGATCAAATAATACGTCTAGAACAAAACCTGAGAACATAGAAGCTTTAAGCAAACTAAATATCAATAAAATATGTTTATTACTAGAAATCTATAACTCAACATACTGTATAAGTAAAAAAAAATTGATATATAATACTAAGTAAACCTTTATCATTTTTTCTCTATAATCTTTTCCTCGGGTTTTCTTTTTTAAAAAAAATCAGTGAAGAGTAAATAATTTTTTAAACATATTGTTCAGTACTTTATATCGTCTCCTCACGGAAGATAGAATAAAAATGAAATATATTATTTTTTTAAAAAATTTAACTAATTAATCTATAAATTATCTGCTTGAAAACATGGGTATAAGAAAAGTAAGCCTCAGTCAGCGAGGTAAGCAGAATTAAACGGTTTAACAAGAATTGGGAATAGAATTCAAGCAATTCTAAAGGAACTCACAAAGTTAAAAAAATAAGCCCTAACTATTAATTCGTCGTCTACTAAATTAAATCCTTATTAAAAGTTCCACATCACAATTACATTGCTAATTCAGTGGCGTACATAAGGAGAGGGATCAACCCCCATAGGCAAACAAATTTTTAATTTTTGCCATAAAGATTACACCTCGACATTATCGTCTGCTTATTTTTAGAATATAACCCCCAATCTGCATACACCACTGCAGTAGCTAATGATGTTTTCATTATAATTGGGTGCAAATAATCTGTTCTAAAAATGTTAATTCTTTATCTGTATCTTATATACAGGGTGTCCGGGCTTAAAATATCCAAAAGTTATGGCTTATTATTAAGGAATTGCCCATCAGAATGTAACATCTGAATGTAAACTGTTCATCCGTGGATTGGAAAATCTTCCGAGATTTTTCGGGTCTAGTCCGATCGGCTGCACTTGCACGCATTTTTTGGCTATCGCAGACGATAAACTTTTTACACTGACTTTATTAGTAAAGATGTGGACGCCACAGTAAAGGGTGCAATACGTACTTTGGTTAAAGGAATTTAAATCAGTTTGGCGTGTACTGTGACGTATTAGAACAAAATAGAATGTCGGCCATCCGACATCAAAATCTACTCACCGATGTGAACGAACTTAAAAGAAGAGGGTACTTTGGTATCTCAAACTGGCAAGTATCCTTAAGTTTTCGTGATAGAAGACATTGTTGATCGTGTGAGTGATTCATTTTGTAGGAGTCCTGATAAGTCTGTTAGGCAAGCCAGTAACGACATTCCATTCTGCTCGAACACGTCGATGTACACGCGGGACAGATTTAAACTCCGTTAACCAAAATACGCACTGCATCTTTTACTATAGAGTCCACATCGTTGCTAATGAAGTCAGTGAAAAAAGTTTATCATTTGCAATTGCCGAATAATGCGTGCATGTGCGGCCGATCGGACTAAACCTAAAAATTCTCGGAGGGATTTCCAACCCACGAATGAACAGTTTATTACATTCTGATGGGTAGTTCCGTAACAATAAGCCATTACTTTTGGATGCTTTAAACCCGCACACCTGTATAAAACTTCACTATATAAGAAAATTTTGAAAACACATTTCGCATTTATTTCAGCATATTTGTGCAAGTAATTTCGGAGATACTTTGTGGATTTGAAAAAGTAGAATCAATAAAATGTAATGAAATTACTAAATCAATCAACCAAGTTTAATGTGAATCTCACAATGTTAACTTTCATTCAAATCAAAATAATAATAAAAAAAAGTTCTGAAATTTCATCAAACATAAAAAAAAACTCACCGGCTTCAATTTGATTTCTTTGCATTTATAGAAAAAGTACCCAGTTGCAAGGCCAACGCAGTAGGGACCCAAATGACAGAACGGTTTGCTAATGATCACGTGATTCAAGAACTTTCTTTCCCTGCAGAAAGGAAATACAATTTAGAGAAGAATACAAGGCTATAAAATACTATAGGGATAAAAATATTACAGTTTAAAGTTATATCCATCAGCATTAATTTTTATAAAGTAGTATTACTCATAAATTATTTCTAGGTCTTCATTTAACTGCATTTAACTTTGTAGTTAACGTTTTAGATCACTGACAATGTTCACAGCAGTAATTTTCAAAAGCGAATAAATGAAAAGTTTTTTTTTCAATCAGTATCAACTGAATTAGTGTCATAGAAATAAAATATCATTCAAAAAATAAATATTTAAACGCAATTTTTTGGCAAAAAAATGAAAAAAAAGTTGTCGTATTTTCAAAACATTCTCTTTCTATGGAAGATGCTTCTATAATAATATTTTGCCTAAAAATAGCTAAGATTTCTGTATTGAGTATGAACTAGGATTATTGAAATATATAATTTAGAAGTGGAGTTATTTATATATTAATATATCAGGGCAGAAATTTTAACAGAAAGCATCCGTTATTACTTGAATTGGTCGTAACCCCGAAAATAATGTGAATTTTTCAAAAGTCCTAATTCAGGTTCTACACAGAAGTTTTAGCAATATATATATGCAAAATATTATTATAGAAACATTTTTCAAAAGAGAAGACTGTTTTGAAAATATATCATTCTTTCTTCATCTTTTTGCCAAAAAATGACATTTAAATAATTTTTCTTGTAATGATATTTTTAAAACAATTTTATTTGTGTATAATAATTCAACTGTCACTAAATATAAAAAAAAATATTTATTTATACGCCTTTTCAAAATCATGGTTCCGAGTGCTGTCAGTCACCTTAAAATAAGTAATACATAAACGCACTTTTCAAATTAAAATCAAACAAAAATATTGTTAATATTATTTATTATTTCCATTCCACTACTCGGCAATACAGAAAGATTTCCCTCTATACAATTACCTATATTAAGTAGTCAATTGTTCTAACAATCGTCTTCTCAAGCAAGGATCTTTTTTATATAAATACATAAAAAATATTTAAAAATAGTAAATCCTTTGAAAAGTAACCTAATTTTAATAATTTTACACCTTTTAATAATTTTTCAATTTTTTTTCTTTTGTTTATTTGGCATTTTTCTTTTTAATACGTTTTTTAAATTCAGCCCATACATTTTATCTTTATATTTTTACATTCTGTTCAGAATTAAACTGCTACATTAGCCTTTTCCCTAAGCAAATTTCATATGCAATTACAACTAAAATTCAAGTATATTCAAAATTAGAATTCATAATGAAATACCATTTTTTTAAGAACGAAATATCCAATTTTTCATGTAACTACTGTACAACGCGCCATTATTTTTCGCAAACTACTAGAAAATCTATATATAATCATTACACTTCTTTGGTACAAAAGAAATATTCCTTACAATCTTTATTTATGAGGGAAAAAAACTAATTTTTTTCTTCGTGGATAAACTTAACTGCATACCTCAAATAATTGAGATATTTCAGAAATAGCAAGAAACTGCTCTAAAACATATTACAGACATCTTAAAATTACCAAAGAAAAAGTATATTATCTATGTCTCATGATAGCAATTTCGCCAACAACATTCTGATACGTGAACAATATCTGAAAACATCCCAACTTCTATAATTACACACGAATCGATATTACATTTCGTTCCGCGGAGATTGAATATAACGTGAGAGAGAGAGAGAGAGACAATTGCAATTGCATTTTCTGTAAATGGCATATTCTTACTCTGGATCCGGAAAGCTGGCCAACAATGTTGGTGGAACCTTGTAGTGATAAGTGAGAAGTCCTGTCATCACCATGGAAACCATAATCATCATAATGTTGAGGGCCATTCCGAGCATAGGACGCCTAGGGAAACAGATTGGGATATGAAAGCAATTACATGTGAAAATAAATTGGATTTCGAAGAAGAGATAAGAAATTCATGTGCATTTTTCTCGATTTGGTGTTTGCTATCCTCTAAGCAAACGAAATATTCATTATTTCTGCATCAAATGAAACTATTCTTTCATAATACTAACTTCTTAAATTCCTGAACAAATTTACAATTACAACTGTCATGTATTTACGTGCCTGGTGTAATGTAAGAAAGAGTATAAAACAGAGGTTCTTAGAACCCGCGGCCTTCGTGAGTTTCTTGTGTGCTCTTCATAAAAGCTAGTACTTGTAGTAATTTCTTTATTCAGTTATATAGATTGCAACAATTTTCAAATCAATGGAGTTAAATAAAGAACGGCCTGAATGCATGTATGTTTCAATGACTACTTGTGGAAATGGTCAAGAGTACATTTCAAATGTTATAGCTCCACCTATTGCAACACGGCAACACTACCACACATGTTATATGTTCTCTACACAAAAACCATTTTCTGACTATTATTGTTGTGATTGATTCCATGCACATTAAAGGGTATTTTTCTGCATGAATGGAGCTTAAATATTAATTTGAGCATTAATGAAGTGTTTTATTGAATTCCTACTATTAGCTCACACTCTCTGTTTATTTATTTATTTATTTATCTTCGTGGAATTTTCAAACGTTAATAAAATACATTTTAAAGCTCTCAATTGAGCTGAAATTTTATATACAGGATTATTTTGGATGACAATATAGTAATTTAATTATAATTAATAAAAATTCATTGATTAAAACTAATTATGTAAAGAATTACAAATACACAGCCAGGTTGGCATCATTTTTGGAGTGACCCTTTTGGCGACTTGTGTCAAAACTTGAAAAAGTTTTTTTCTCACGTTTTAAAGCATTCAGTTGAACTGAAATTTTATATACACGATTGTTTTGGATGACAATACGGTACTTTAATGATAATTAATAAAAATTAATTACCACTTAATGTTGTGATTCTGTCCTATGTATATACATATTTATATTAATTGTAACTATTTAATAAAAAGTAGCTAAAATAAAAAGTTTCTTTGATCTTAGTAGGAATTGGCTTAATTTTTTTTATATTATTTGTTATAAGTATCTGTTGACTGAGTTACAACAATTATGTGCTAAGAAGACGCTTGTGGCTTATCTTATGTAAATTCAACTACTTCTATACTTTATGTATTCAACATGCAATAAACATCCCAAATACTCTTTAACAAAGGAAAAGTATGTACTTCAAGAAAGCATAGAACATTTACTACATGAAAATGAATGAATGCGTTGCATCCAGTAATTTATCTGATCAAACACACCCCAATAAAATACTTTATGAAGACATATAAAGCTGCCTATAATTCTGTGATGGGGCTGCGCATTGGTATTTCTACCTTTGCAGACCTAATGCATTCCCCAGGAGCTGGTATCCCCATTTAGGCAATACTAATTACCGCAAATAATTTTGACGCCCAGTTTATTCTCCAGAGGGAGACACCTGAGCTCCGCCAATGCGAAATTTGTACTTAACAATTTAATTTTGCCGAGAGTATCCAAGCCAAATGGACACTCAATGAATCTTTTTCATGCCACATAATCATACGACATGGCCACTGTCGATTTTCGGCATCAGGAAAATCCATCGACTTGGACCGGGGTCGAACCCGCAACCTTAGGTACAGAAGGCCAGTGACAAACCAACAGCGTAACCCAGCCGGCAGGTGTCTATAAAAAAAATTAAGTAATCGACTTTTTCAAAAACTGGCTACATTTTTAAAGAAATGCGTAATGTCCTGTTGTCTTCTGCATTGCATTCTGCGTTTTAGTGCTACATCACGAAAACGACGAAGGAACAGTAAGTCCATTACAAACACACCTTGTTGTTCAAAATACTAGAGTGTGGTTTCGACAGCCTTTAATTCTTCACTATGTGATATTTTAGGAGGTTGTACGATGTCCTCAGTGGTAACATCTTCATTTTCCGCTATTTATTCATTAACTGTTTCACAGCAGCAATAATTTCTGCATCGGACATAATGTCTTGCTAGGTATCATTCTAGAATTACTGTTCGAAGTCACTTTTCAACCTGTAAGGGTGTAACCGGGTTATCAAGTGCTGAGTTTTCGATACTCTACTGAAATTATACACCTGGATTTCTGTCTGTCATTGTAGACATTTAAATATTTTGCGTGTCAAACAAAAAAAATTTTTTTTTAATTTATATTTTACTGAAATATTTTTATTTTCAAAGATTACACGATCAGCATCTGAAAAGAATAAATGCCTTAATTTTTATAAAATATATTTAATCCTTTTTTTCCTAAACAAGTCTTTACAACGCCTAAAAAACATGTGTTTAAACTTTTCGTATTCTCTTTTGAACAAACGGAAAAATTAATTTCAGAAAATGAATTAAATATCCCATAATTCATAGAAGAAATTTAACCTTTATTTCTTAGAATTTTTTAATCCTCCTGAAAGGAAAATTCATAAATATTAGATGAAGAACATATTAAGTATATTTTGTGGGATGTTATAATCGGAATACTTGGAGCAATGGTATCAGTAGTATAGAATGCAACATAATCATATAAATGAATATATATATGAGATGGCGCATATCCGGAGGACAGAACCCGTGACACTTGGTTCCGTAAGCACGTAACATGCCACTAGACAAAAGTGATCACCCGTGTCCAGAGGCTGTTACTGGCTTATATAGATACCACTGTTGTTGTTTCTGATGCCACCTATCTAACGTAGTCAGATCGAGGCCCACGAGATTCATCTTGGCAAGGGGCTAGAAGTATGCCTGTCGTTGGCCTTGGCCTTGAGCACTATACAGGTGATAGTACGAATTATCTCGGTGAAATTCACCGAAGGGACGATAGATGGCAACACCATCTATCTCCATCTCCACAATCTAGGCATGGAACTGAAGGGAAGGGAAATATTCTCCAGTCCCCTGCACTCGTGATTCAGCCTACAAGACTTTCGGATCCACTAATTTAACGAACCCAGGCCTTCCGGTCTGGAGTCCGATGCCCTAACCACTAGGCTACTCACGGCCTAGATACCGCTACAATATATATATAAATGCCGCTGGGTTGACTGAGTTCCCCGCTCGACCACTTTTATTTCAAAATATTTTCTATAAACAGGCTTCTCGCCTGTGAGTGACTTAGTGGTCTTGGTAGCTATATGTTGTATGACTCTTTGTGGTTTATAAATGTAAATGAACAGAATATAAAACAAGAAAAGGGATCTGAAATCTCTATTGGAAGACGTTGAAACTGATCAAGCAAGGAAAAAACTTGATGAAATAAAGGATATTAATCATGATAGCGAAAGTAAATATAAGAAAAGCGATAAACATGAAACGTTTGAATTGAAAGGAAAATTTTCAGATGCTCCCTAAAGAACTCAGTCAAGAAAGATATAAAGATAAAAGTGTGTGCCACAAAGCACACTGCACCCTGTCAAAAAGATACAAGCAAGAAAAAGTTTACCATGCTATTTGTCAATTATCAAAGGACAGTAAAACTACAATAAATTAAACAAAAAATGAGACTTTTCCCTGTAAGTATCATTCCTATAATGTTAGCGAAAAGTGTCTGTAATTTGTATCCTTTATTAAACTATCACACATTTGATACATTTTAGTTCAGTTTGATTGGATTTTTTCTCAAATTATCAAAGAAAAATTGAAAAACCCCTTAAAAGTAGGTAAGTATACTTTCTCTTGATTAAATTATTCACTGAAATTACGATTTTTATCCTGTACAATAAAATAATTATAAGAAAAAGGGATTGTGGAAATTCCGTCACCCCGCACGACCGCTAACGTTAGTATCGGATGCGTGTCTTCTTCCGGGTTAACGAGGCACAAGAACTTGAACCCACTTCTGGACAAAATAGCTCAGGCCACCAACTCACGACTGTCATAACTCTCAATATTGATATTTAAAGAATTATACCTCAATTGATCGATTTTTATAAAAAAAAAATGTTTTTAATAATCTAAAACATGTAAGTTTCAAGTGAATAACTCAAATCTTAAGCCAAAACATATTAACTTGAAACCTAGTATTAAAATACGTCAGTTCCGAATACAGATTTTGAGCATGGTTTTATTTAGCTCAAACATTCAAAGGTTATTGATTTAATTAATCCAAATAAACATTAATGACCTCGCCCAAATCACAATTTATGCGTTTACAATTCAATGAATTATTTATCTCTGTAATACTTGTAAACATTACGACAAGAAAGAAATATACCATTTCGTAATAAGACAGGTACAATAACTATTTATCAATTTAATTAATTAACATATCTTGTACTATTTAACTTCATTAAAAAGCATTTCTTTTTTGTCGTCCATTAATTTTTGAAATACAACTTCATATTATGATGGAGTAGCATGCAGAATGCATAATTACTCCGAATTTTCTTTTATGATTCATTGTTTTAATGGACCAGAATAATTAGAATATTAATTATAAGGTAAAAATAAATTTGAGACTTACTTAATCAAAGCAAGTAAGATGAATAAGGCAATGATAAAGAGTTGAAAATCGCAGGAAATATACCAAGAGTGCTCCAGACACTGTGGAAATTAAAAAAAACCCATATGACTTCAGATATTCTCTAAAAATTAAGAAATATACCATGTATTTTTTTTTAAAAAAACTGATATTCTAGAAAAAGCGTATTGATTGATTGTTTTTAATTGGCTGTTTTGTGTGTTTATCGAGATTATTTCTGAAGGGGGTAAATTTATTAATTCTCGTAAACACAAAATAAATAGACATACTGAAGTTACTACTACAGTTGTATTAAACAATGTAATTTTTTAATGTAGATAATTAGTTGAAACTGATGCCATGCATTCAAAACAAACTCATGTTTTTTAACACGTCATTTAACACGCTATTTTTTGCGTAAGATACTTCGTCTTCATATTTCTTTATGGTTTTCATTTTTACATGTAAGTTTTTATCCTAGTTTTTTCTATATAATTTTTTTCTTTTTATTCTTCTCTATGAGAAAAACCTTATTGTTCTCTCTTCATAATTTCATTTTATTTTTCTGTCTGGTTTATCATCCACGTGTGTTAGAAATGGGCTTAAATTTTCAACACGGCTCTGTTTTTTTCTATTATGTCGAAAATTTCTGCTGTACGGGGAAGGTAGTACCATATAGCAGCTTAACCCTAATAGGTTGGCCTAATACAGCGACAGCTTTAAAAATCATAATAGGTCTCCGTTTTATAGTCCAAAGATTCTTTCTGTATCTTCAATTGTTATGCTTCTTGTAATTCAGTTTCTTTCTTCTTTGGCCTTGTAGATTATACCACTTTCTTACTTAGTGTTTTATTTTATATTTTATTATACTATACATATATATGTATGATATCCAACTTTATCTAAAATCTGGATTTTGACAGTATCAGCAGCTAATTGAGTTTGAACAAAACCAAGTAATAGATCTACATGAAAGTAGATTTCCTTTCGAGATATTATAGAAAAACTTAGCAAAGATGTATCCATTGTGTGTAATTGTTGATAGCAGTGGCCACGGAAATCACTGCCTCAAGACCTAAGCTTAGCAGCCCATAAGAAAAAGAAGATCTGACCCTGAGACGAAGACCGTAATATTCGTTATACGGCTTTAGTGTATTGTGCTGCAGAAATATAAATTGTGGAAACCAAAGTAAAATTGTGAATTGTAATAATTCGATTACTTGAGGGTAAGACAGATGCCCTGTAGTGTCCATTTTGATGTCAATATTGACAGTATATTTGTTAGAAGGAGTCCAGGTGAGCATTTGGAACCAAGTTGCCTGTTGTACAAACACATTTGACTTGTGCTAAGAGTTATGGTCTGGAGATCAATTTCGTATGACAGCAAGATCCCTCTGATACTTTAGAAGCATGCATCAAATCGATAATTGAACCGGCTGCGTTGTCATTCTTCATCACTATTCCAGGACACATTTTAAACGGGATAACTCTAGTCTCATGTTGCAGGAAAATGATGAAATTAGGACCTTCATCGAATTCCTAAGGGAGATGATCACGCAAGATGTTAAAATAATGTCTCTTTGAGGTAATTTCCCTTTTGTAAGCAAGTGATTTGATCAAATCTCCAAACTGTTTTAATGGAATGAGGAAATGACAAGTCGTCAGCCATTTTTTTAAAGATATGGGGTTGATATTTAGGGGATCGTTAGTACTACCTGTATGGTTAGGAAGTACAAGGACTCGACCCCCCAGGTGTCTCCCCTCCTCCCCTGGACAGCATTTTGCCAATGCAAATCCTGACTAGTTCATTTCATCATTTCACTGAAACAGTTTAGGGTTTGATAAAATCACTTACTTTCACCTTGGAAATGACCTGGTGAAGAGACGTTGTTTTAACATCTCCCGTCCATTGATCATATCCCTTAGGGATGATGTGAAATCCCTAAGGGATGGGGGGAGACACTTGGGGGATCAAGTCCTTGTACTTCCTAACCATACAGGTAGTACTAACGATCTCCTAAATATCAATCCCATATCTTTAAAAAATGGCTAACTTGTTCATTTCATCATTTCAATAAAACAGTTCGGGGATTTGATCAAATCACTTACTTACATAAGTGAAATAACCTCAAAGAGGCGTTATTTTAACATCTTGCGTGAATTGATCATCTCCCTCAGGGACTCGATGAAAGTCCCAATTTCACCTTTTTCCCGCGACATCCACACTGATGCTGACATCCAAAGAGCTTTATAGAGTATTGATATGATGCATTGCCCTGTGGGACTATTTTAGATGTACGTATTATTTAACACGTATGAGACAGTATTGATCATCAAATCCAGCACCATCTACAACCAGCACGGATTGTTACTAATTTCACTAATTAAATTCAACAGATCTGAAACTCCATCCTATGAAATGATATATGGCATCTGTGATACATAATGCATGTACGTTTGTATGCTTGCATTCAAAATCGTTGTAACTACAGTAGTTATTCTGCAACACCATTTCACATTTAAAATGGTGTTGCTTAATAATATTACTTTATGTATAACAAGCAAATTTACTATGCCAAAATTTTAAACTAATTCTAGCTTTGAACTATCACTAACTAAACTATCTTTACAGTCATTCTTTGTGGAGTATGAATATCATTTTCTAAAGGTGTATAGGAGTTTTTAATCTAAATGTCTTTGCATACATAAAACACGTTAGTAATTTAAATGCTTGAAAAATTATTTATTATATCAAATGCAGTCAGATATCATAGATAATTTTTTAAAAAGATTAAATCAAGCTTAAAAATACGATTTTTTTTTTTTTTGAAGCTTTAGTTACTTATTTGTATAACTAGTTTTTAAGTTATTTTCAGTGCAGTGTTGAGTTCTAAAAAAAGTCTTGGAAATTCAGCTATTTTCTTCGAAGAAATATAAAGTACTATCATATTCCAAATCCACTAGACATACTTATGTTTTCAATACTGAATATAAATTGTTAAAAAAAAAATAATTAAAATATTAAAAACACTTCTAAGAATAAATTTAAAGGAAATAATTTTAATTTTAAAACACATTTAAACTCAAATCATTTGTTTTGTCAAGTGAACTGTGGCCAGTAATAAAACTACTTCCTAATCTTCATGCATTAGTTTAATTTCTTACCCTTTGTCCAGGAGTGGTAACAAAATTATTTATGAAAAGGAGATTGGTCCACCAGTTCTGCTTGCATGAGTCCACCACGGGGTCCACCGTCTCGTTCCAGAAAGGTCCAGAACCCAAATGAGGTAAGAGAAAGGTTCCACTGATGACCATTACATATGTAGGTAGAATCCTAAATAAAAGTAATTTGATTTGCTAAAGCCTTTATTCTTACTTGTACAGCATTTTTCACAATCAAAGAGATACAAGGTTATATTATTACATGAAAATGAAAAATATGTACTACTTCATATATTTAAGTCATTACTTTGGACGAATATCATGAAAGGATGTTAAAAATGCTATTGTTAATTTTGAATAACGTTCTGAACATTGTACAGTGGTATGGAATTCTTAGTAGCAGAAACATGACGAATTACTATAATGCACATTAAGGTATCCGACTGCGTTCGGAACCGTGATTTTAAAAAAGCGCATAAATGGATAATTTTCGTATTATTTAGTGTCACTTAGATTAGAAAACTTATATAAAAGTGTTTTAAGAATAGTATTACAATAAAAAATTATCTAAGTACAATATTTCGGCTAAAAATTAACTTAGAATAATCTTTTTTCTAAATGTTCTCCTTTGGTGAAAAATGCTTCCATTATAATAATATTTTGCCTGTATATAGCTCAGACCTTTGTACAGAGGTTAAACTATGATTTTTGAAAAATTAACATTATTTTCAGAGTTACAACCCATTGAAATAATTATCGGCGTTTTTTTCTTAAAATTTCTCCCCTCTGTTGTCGTAAAACATGGATAAACCCACTTCGAAGTTACATATTTCAAAAGTTCTAGTTGAGCCTCTGTACAGAGGTCTGAGCTATAAACAGGCAACATATTGTTATAATAGAAGCATTTCTCACAAAAGGAGAATATTTTGAAAATGGGTCATTCTATGTTCATTTTTTGTCAAAATATTGTACTTAAATATTTTTTTATTGTAATACTATTCTTAAAACAATTTTATATACGTTTTCTAATCTAAGGGACACTAAATATCATAAATATTATCCATTTATACGCTTTGGCAAATTCACACGGTTCCGAACGTAGTCGGATACCTTAAACATACATAACAGAAAGAAATGTTATATATAATTAATTGTCACAGAAAATCATAAATAATTGGTTAACTTTGTTCCTACAAATTAATAATGCCTTATATAACTCTTTCAATTATTAAAAAGCGTAGAATCGCCATAATTCTTTCTACTTTCTTGGCAGATTAAATTAATCTTACATATAAAATCATAAAATCATTGAAATGTATTTAAATTCCTACTAAAAAAAACCTTCCTCGTTGATACATGGCTAGGGAAATTAGATATTAGTTCCTAGAAACTTTATTTTATTTTAATATGATACACTTAATTCATGTAAAACATTCACGGCTTTTAAGGAAAGAAATAAGCAACAGATGGCACTAGTGAATCTGACTTAGTGGATCTCACTGCAGATAGTATAGTATGCTAAGAATAGATACCTATTTTTTAAAAAATTATTATTTTATGATGCAGATGATTTTTTTTACAGTTTCATGTGTGTAATTGTTTCTATATAATATGCAGATGATAATTTTTAAAAAGGAATACTCTTCTATTATTATTTTTTAATTCTTTTAGTAGAATGGCAACGAAAAATATTTCGTTTGGTTTCGAATTCATGATTTTATTTTAGTTCTATTCCGAGATATGGAATTGAAGTCAAATGCATGTTTAAAATTTAATGTGTTGTTATAAATTTTTGATTTGAAGTTAAATGCTTTAGAAGTATAAGTACTCAATATTTAATGTATTGTTATAAACTGTTTTTGAATAAAAATACTTTCATAGAATGATTTGTACATTTTTCTAGCAATTTTTTTCTACAGAAGGATGGAACTATTAAGTAATTATTCTTATGGTTTTTTTAGAATTCTTTTTTTCTTTTAAGCTATTGAAACTGACGTATTCCTCTCTCTCTCTCTCTCTCTGTCTGAATAGAAATCTTACTAGAACAGATAATTATATTAAACGATATGTTAGGATTTATAGGACTAAAAATATTTAGAGATTTCTTACCTTAAATTATGACATTTTTTGAATTTCTTTTTATTACATCACAACGCGAATACTTGAATATTGAAATATTAATTATTGAAAAATACTGCTTACAAATATAATGTTTGTTGTAAATATTTTGATATTACATGTTACAAATAAACAGAGTATTTCATTCATTTTATGTAATACAGCCGAATCTCCATATAACGAACCTCTATATTGCGAATTTTTCTATGTAGCGAACTTTTTCCTGGAATCAAGAGCGTTTCATGATTTTCTTCGGAAAATAACCTCCCAATAGCGAAGTGCATTTTCTATATAACGAACTTTTTCTCTTGTAGTTTAATTTTTTCCTCCCATTTTTTATAGTATTTATGGATGTTTCAAGTTATTCTTTCTTTTAACTCATTTTATGGTGGTCATAAATCTTGAACTGGTTTTATTAGGTACCTAGCTCTCCGAGAGCAATAGAAGCCTGGGCGTTTCATTCAAGAAGTGTAACTTTAACCCCATCGTCCAGTTCACTGGAAAAAACATCATTGATATCCCTTTTCGCCCTCAATGGAGTTTTTTCGTGACCCCGTGTCCTTAAACTAGTCTCCGTTCATTTTTAGTGTTGATCAGTTGTGCTTTTGACTTCGTTTCTTGTAGCTCGAAAATGTCTAAACGTAAGTACTTGAGCATCAAAGAAAAACAATTGACTCTTCAGGGAGAGGATAAAGGCGTCAAGAAACTTTCTTTGCAGTTTTTCTTTC
The DNA here is from genome assembly GCA_019973955.1 of Trichonephila inaurata madagascariensis. Classification (NCBI taxonomy): domain Eukaryota; kingdom Metazoa; phylum Arthropoda; class Arachnida; order Araneae; family Nephilidae; genus Trichonephila; species Trichonephila inaurata. Next base: position 49,157 of record BMAV01019629.1, read on the forward strand.
TTTCTTTTCTTTCTTTTTGATAGATAAGTTATATATAAAATAAATATTATTAATTTCTAAAAAGTGTGTGAATAATTACTTAATTTAATATATAGTGTTTATGGATTTAAAATTTGTTCTATGTGCTTTATAAAGAAAATTTAAAGATGACCTCTATACAACGAATTTTCCATATAACGAACTTTTTTTCGAGATTTAGCAACTCCGTTATATAGAGGTCCGACTGTATTTTCTAGAATCTATCCGAAAAGCCAAAATTTAATCTTAAACTTGTTAATGCTAGTAATTGTAATTTTTAAAGGCATACCGCATTAGTCTTCGGAAGAACAGTCGTGGTATACTGTAATATCCATGTTTACTAGCACCTTGAAGGGTGAGGTAGGACAAAAGAACAGCACTAGAAGAAATTTTAAAGATTCGTAAGTATATGAAGCAGCCCTGGATAATTCTGAGTGAAGAAATTTGCAGGTGCAAAAGAACATTGGATGTTTCAATACATATATATAAATACTATACCTTATAAAAAAGAAAGTATCAATAGATACAGTTGAGTTGACGATGATCTGGAAAAAAAATCCTTCGGCAAAAGCACTAGCTTCCGAAAGATTTCCTGAAATGAGAATTTTTGTAAATAAAATCTTAAGTAATGATAGTGATTAAAATTGAATTATTTTTGTTCTATCAATATGCGACTCTCATCCTTTTTCAATGCATTAATATTTAATTAAACTTCACTACAGCAATTTAGATATATAGACTAAAAGTAGCTAAGTTGGAAGATACGTAGGAGTATCGTAAAGTCTCAATTACAATTAAGGAATAAACGATCTGTCTGGATAAAACTTATTTTGAAAATTATTTGATTCTTTTGTACATAATGCTAAAAACTTCAGTAGATTGAAACTACCCGAAGTGTGGAGACTCGCAGTGTTATTATGCCCTTCATTTGAAAAATTACAGTGTTCATTGCAATGTCCTAGGATTTTCAATTGATGACGCTTGAATGATTTTTAATGACTTATTTGGTCACGATCACACAGCATAAAACTATATTACACTTGATACACATTTTAAGTTAGAATCATAAATCTCCCGAGTTTGTTGACAATTGTAGAGAAAGCAAATTATTGACCAGGGTGGCATCCAATACATTTGCCCCCGGCAGATACAAAAACCTTCACGCAAAGCTCCCTGGTGGAACTAACAGATCTCTTCGAGTCTCATAATCGCTGAATTATCTCCTCAGATTGCTCGCTGGTGGAGCTTACTGTCTTCTGTCGTTGCGAGACAATCATCGAAAATCCAAATATCCACACTAAGCTTGCTGACGGAGCTAAACGACCTCTGTCGTCTAAAGGTAATTATCGAATACCCTAAAGGGGTACTCACGCATATGCAGTACCTCTGATCAGTTGCCACCTAGGGTTTAAGAATGGGTCTAGAGTTCGTTACACCAGCAAATCTACGATAAATTGTGGTTGTTTTCTGGAAATGATAGTTCCTCGTATTCCACTATTGTAAAGAGGGAAATATATTTTTTATTGAGTATTTAAGGTCATTACTCAAGGACGATGCAGCCCACAGTAAAGAAAGGGAAGAACTTAATCTTATTAGATTGAAAATTAACCATCCAAATGATTCTATATGAGACTGATCTTAGCTGCGGCAGTGTGCTGGAAAATATTGAAGAAGAGTTGCACACATCAAAGTTGTCGAAAGGGTTGGTTCCATGATTACTGACTTCTTTTCGAAAGCAAACACTGTCAAATGAAATGTTGGAACTTTGGGAGTAAGACGAAGCCACTTGGTATCTTCGGACGAATCTTGGATCTATCAATATGATCCAGGGACCAAATAGAATAACAAGGAGGGGAAGCACAACTACTCACTTCCTCCCCAAAGATACTAAGTGGCAGAAGTTGGTAAAGAAAATCATGCTGTCCATTTTTTTAGGAATTGTCTTGCCGTTATCTTATCAGAGTACCTGGAGAAGGGTCAGGACATGATTATTCAGGACCTACTATTTCATACTTCTGAGCAGTTATGCAATATTCTGATCAAGAAATGACGTGGTGGCCAACCCGAGACACGCGTGGCATATTTGCGGCATGGTGGAATTGTAACATTGGCACGCGAAGACTTACTAAAAAATCAAACCTTTCTTTGAAAAGATAATGATAAGTGTTTTCTGCTATGAAAATAATAAAATAAATATCACTCAATACTAGTTGATGTGTACCTATAATAAACCAATTTTGTTAGCATCTGCAAAAGCTAATCCTAATATAGATGACTTGGTATATATAAAAAAGTAGTAATTCAAAAGCCTCATAAGTTTGTACTGAGCTTTTAATAATTGTTTTGAATTAAATGATTCAAGTTACTCATTTTAATACATAACCTAACTAACTGAATTTGTAAAAGATTTATTAACAATAAAACCTAAGTTGGTACTTTCGTCTTATTTATTATATTATTTTCAAATTTCGACTACATAGACTTAAATTAAAAATGTGCTATTTACGTAAAAATCCCATAATAAGCCTATTAATAACATTTATTTCCTTTTCCATTTTTGTTTGTTGGAAAAGTTGGAAGTGGCACGCATAATTATTTTTTTATCAAATAATGACACTCTTCTCAAAAAGTTTGGCTACGGGTTGGTTGATATAGAGGAATCAAAGCGATGGGGTATGGAATTTTGCCACATTCCTCCAATTCTCTCGATTGAGTTGCCCCAAACCACTTTATTCTTAGAATTCAAAAATCTCGTTGCGTGATAGGAAATTTGGCAACACAAATGACGTTATTCAAGAGGTTGTCCAACAATTGTTGAGTTTTATGTTAACTGCCTTTTAAAGGACAATAAATGCAGTGAAAACTATCTAAACAATGTATATGAAGAAGTTTTAAAAATAATGCATTATAATTGAGTTTTTATCACAAATATTTTAGTAATAATTAAAATTTAGGATATCCTTCTAGTAAATTCGATGATTATTGCGATTTTTTTTAAATAAACTGATGTCACCATCTTAGAGATAGGAATGAGTAAATATGTGGCTGATTTAGAGAAACATCATAATTTCCAATATTCCTTAGTGGTGGCTGAGTTTTTTTGTCGCCAATCTCTTTTACAAAAATTTTGAAATATTGTAATAAATCACAATGAATTGAATCTTTTGTTTCGGAAATGAATGATATGGCTGATTTTGTTTTCATATTATCAAAGACTACTTTTACTCTTATTTTGTTGCAAAATTATAAAATAATGTAATGGAAGAAGAAGTAATAAAATATCAAACAATCTGACATTAAAAAGAAGTTTTCTTACCGTACATCTGAACGTTGCTGTTAAAATAGGTATGTCCAAGAACTAACCAGCCCATGCCAAAGAATCGCATTCCATGAACTGTGTTGAGTCCATTTTGAGCTGAATCAGTATTCAAAAGTAGGTTGGCGTTGGTGTTGAGTGAAAATGACCGCAGAAACTTAACTAAAACACCTATCAAAAGATAAATGATGTGTTATTCTAAATGGACTTGGTATACCTTTGCACTTTTAAAAATGATTTTCCAACTAAATTCTTTAAAAAAATACTCTTAATTTGGAATATTTGAAGCATTTCAAAGCAAACGCATCTAAATCCGACAATTATTACGCCCTTTGCAATAAAAAAGGCAAATGGCATAAGGACTTGCTCTTTAAAAGCAATGGAAACAAATCTCTCGAAAACATTTACAGTGTTGCGAAGTACCGTGCAATATAACCTGAAGAAAGTCATGTCCAGAAAGGGTGCCAGACTTCGTAAATTAAAACCTATAAATCATAGCAAGTGGTACATGACAGAAGTATAAGTGGGAAAAACCGCCTGACAGATCAATTGAAAGACAAATTTAAAGATTACTGTGAGAATGCAATAGGAGAGAATAACAATTCTATAAATGATATAAGTAATTCCATATGGCCATTATTGTTTAACAAATGAAGAACTGATGCATTTTTCCATATGGTATAATTACCAAAAGGCAAAATTTTCTGAATATACTTCATGCACATATTGTTGTTGTTACTAATCTCCCGCGCGTTTGGTCTGACTTCGTCAGACCAAATAAATGAAACCGTTAACTTTAAGGAAGTCCGATACTAGAAGTGAACTATCATGGATATGTTCTCAGTCCTAAGTCCAAGATGTGCTGAGGTGAAGCCTGTTCTATCTTGCTTCCAGAAAAAGTTAGATTTTTTAGGTGCCCGCTGGCAAGTCAGGGCAAACAAAAATTGGACTGTCAGTCACAAGGAAGATATAAAGAAAGCTCTGATTTTTTGCCTTTATACCATTTATGAAACGGAGGCTTTAATCATTTTTCTTCATTTTGGGCCTTTTGCCTGGATTCTCTAGTCTCTGCAAAGGTGGAACTAGATCATCCTGTCTCTTCCACCTCAGAGCTCACATATTTAAAATTATTCTCATACACATATAAAAGTGATGAGTTTATCACTTTTATGGATGCAATAAAAGCCATATTTTCAAACTTCACCTAACATAAAATACTAAGAAAGTGTTTAGGTAGAAAGTCTCGGTATTAAAATGAGTCTTACAATTCTATGGCTTAGAATTACTTCCCCGAAACATCAAGATCTTCCAAAGAGCGAACATTGACATACAATAATGAAATGGTTGATCACCTAAATATAAAACTTTTTGGTTGCAAATTAGGACATGTTCTCTCACTTATTCTTTTCTGGCTGTCAATGTATGAATGAAACAAAAAGGATATCGAGGTCTTCATCATTGGATGTTCGTAAGGCTCTGACAGCAAAAAAAAACCCTATACATATGAGGATTTTATGTAAATAAAATATCCCCTACATCAGGGATGGCAAACCAAAGGCATGCGTGCCATTAATGGCACGTGATGCAATATTTTGGGCATGTCAGTGATCAAAACGGTTTGTATTTTAGTTCAAAATAGCAAAGTTCACCATAAAGTATTACAAACAATCGTGAGTGATCCGTCGTGGTGCTCGAGGCGGTGGGAAGTACACTGGTTCGCTATTGTCTTACAATCCTAATATAAGTTATTTGTGTCATCTTAATTTGCAACAACAAAAGTCACACTAATGTTACTTTAACTTGAATTACACATACAGCTAAAACATTTACAACAATACAGTACAAGATGTATTTAGTAAATAGTAAATAAAGATTTTTGAGCTATTAGTATTTAGTTTTATTATTTTCAAAATAATCAAAAGTCAAAATTATTTGACGGCACGTCTATACCTTATTAAACAATTCTACAGAAAAAATAGCACGTTGATGCATAAAGGTTCACCATCCCTGCCCTACAGATATGAAGACGATGCATTTTAAGCAGAAAATAAATGTATTTTATGTTTTAAATAATTTTAAAAAAATCACCTTTAAATTTTATTTCCCCAGTTTTTAATTTTCACATTTTCCCTTAAGGTATCCGACTACGTTCGGAACCATGATTTTGCAAAAGCGTATAAATGGATAATATTTACGATATTTAGTGTCACGAAGATTAGAAAACGTATATAATATTGTTTTAAAAATATTATTATAATAAAAAATTATTTATGCTCAATATTTTGACAAAAAATGAACATAAAATGACCCATTTTCAAAACATTCTCTTTTTATGAAAAATGCTTCTATTATAAAAATATTTTGCCTGTATATAGCTCAGACCTCTCTACAGAGGCTCAATTAGAATTTTTGAAATATATAACTTAGAAGTGGATTTATCCATATTTTACTATAACAGAGGGGAGAAATTTTCAGAAAAAAACGCCGATAATTATTTCAATGGGTTGTAACTCTGAAAATAATGTGAATTTTTCAAAAATCATAGTTGAGCCTTTGTACAGAGGTCTGAGCTATATACAGGCAAAATATTATTATAATAGAAGCATTTTTCACAAAAGGAGAACATTTTGAAAAAAGGTTATTCTTTTTGCTAAAAATATTGTATTTAAATAATATTTTTTGTCATAATGTTCATAAAACAATTTTATACATGTATCCTAATCTAAATGACACTGAATATCATGAAAATTATCCATTTACGCGCTTTTTTAAAATCACTGTTCCGAACGTAGTGGCATACTTTAAGGTTAAAAAGATGTGTTAGATAGTGTGTGTGAGAGAGAGAGAGAGTTCTAAAATTTTAACTTAAGTATTATACTTGTAAATATTTCTTATGTGTGCTTCAATAACGATCAATTAATAATTCTCAACATCACAACTTATTAGTATTATTGGATCAAGTAACACTGAATACTTTTAAGTGAAAGGAATTATGCCTTAAAATAAAATTTCTTGAGTGATAAATATGTTAAGTAATACAAAATATATATATAGAATTAACCTGAAATAATTACTGAACTTTTTTTCAAAATTTTTCAAACTGTCTTCGCTAAAAAATTTTAATGTATATTTAGAACTGTCAAAATGTATGAAATATCTTTAAAAATTGTTATTTTTTGCCTCTTATTATAATATCTGCAATTTATAAAAAATAACAGTGATTAATTCAGTCAAAAATTTGAAAAAAAAATCCACATTTATACAAAATTTATAATATAAATGTATATAATTTAAAATTGAAAACTTATGCTGCTAGATACTTACTGTTGAAGCATCGAGTTATTAATTTTGCTTTGTGAAATATTTCTCTCAGTATGTCTACAGATGTTCCAAAGAAAACGAAGGACAGAAGAACTCCCACGGCGCATCTAAAATTAATACAGTTCTAAAATAAATGTGTGCATTTATATATTTTTAAATCAGAAAAATCTAAAAGGAAGGTTTGAAAACCTTAGTCTCTCCTTAAATAAATGTTAATATAAAAGGCAAGAAAAAATCGTGATGCTTTTAAAACATATAACCCGTTTTTTAACTAGTTTTGAAGGGATACATAAAATGTCACGCTGTGTTTCCTTATTTTTACTTGTTTAAATCAAAAATATTTATGAAAACTAAATTGCCGCGTATTTTGAAATTCTTTTTTTAAATCTTCACTGTAACCGCTCTTGTCATAACAACTGCAACTGTCTGTATACCAAGCAGCAGAAGCGCCCTCTAGTGACCACTATCTTCAGTAGAGACCAGGCAAGGAAAGTTTATAGACACTCTGAAAAACCGCCCATGTTCTTTGCCCATTATTTTCGCAAACGATATGCGTTGTTTTCTGTTTATTTTTTTTTTCATCTAACTTAAATTAATATAAATTGAAACACTAATGGGGGCTTCTTTGAACCAAGCTCCGGAATTTATCAATTTTAGTTTAATCTTTAAAGTCTAAAATTCTACGTCACTATTTTTTAGACAGAGAGCTATAAATATCTTTTAATAAAAATAAAAACGAGCAACAATAATGAATAAAAGAAAATGTTCTCAATAAAGTACTACACCAACAAAAATTGTGTGCGTGTATTATAATCTTAAATAAAGTATATTTATAATATACGCACGGGCTTAAAGTATCCAAAAATAATGGCTTATTATTACGGAACTACCCGTCAGAATGTAATAAACTGTTAATCCATGGATTGGAAAACTCTCCGAGATTTTTTAAGTTCAGTCCGATCGGTCGCACGTGCGCGCATTATTCGGCAATCGCAGACGATACACTTTTTACACTAACTTTATTAGTAAAGATGTGAACGCCACAGTAAAAGATGCAGTGCGTACTTTGGTTAACGGAATTTAAATCAGTCACGCATATACAGCGACGTTTTCGAACAGAATGGAATGTCGATCCTCCGACATCAAAATCTATCCATCAACGGGAAAGAACTCTAAAACAGACGGGAACTTTGGTATCTCAAACTGGCAAGTACCCTTAAGTTTTAGTGATAGAAGACACTGTTGATCGTGTGCGGAATTCATTTTGTAGGAGTCCTGACAAATCTATTAGGTAATCCAGTAACGACATTTCATTCTGTTATAACGTAAGGAACGGCGTTGCTTGCGAATATTACAATTTCAACAAAAACTAAATGTATCATAGAGTAATTAAATGCATTACACATCCAAATACAAATTATTTATACTAATTTACACAAAATTCGTAACAATATCTACCATGTAAAAAGAGTTGGGAGTGTTAGAAAAAATATTCTTTATAATTAGTTCAGTTACTTTAATTACATTCATAATTTTAGGAATTATATATATTTATTATTTTTATATTACAGTTACATGAGATTTACTGATTTATATTTTTTAAAAAAAACTCTTTTCGTCAGTTCAAAACAATGAACAATTTGACAACTAAATCCAGAAATTGCAAACCTTAAGAAGGTAATTTTATCACATTACCGAATGTTGACATGAACAATGTTATTTTGTGAACAATTGTAACTTTTTGTCCTTGTCATCAAAAATAAAATATATTTCATACATAATCTTGATTTTCTCGGCAGAGAAAGCATTATTTATCTTCGTTGTATTTCGAACAGCAACCTTTATCAAGGTTATAGAAGACGCACATAAATGGATTATAAAAATATTTCTTATTCAATGCCAAAAGATAATTTTTTGAATTGATTTTCTCGAAAACTCTAAAGTTTTATTTAGTTCTCGTACGTCTAATTGAATTATTTAACATACTGTTCGAAAACCCCAAAACTCATAATATGACTCACCATCTGTTATTTTTGCTTTTAATTAATAAAAACGATGCACTCAATACTTAGAATTTAAGCGAGTGTTGTCATGTCTTCCAGTTTTTTGGAAGGAAATTTTCTCTCAATACTTGGTTGCTAGTCACTTTTTAAATTTCTACTAGAATCCAGTATAGATACTTTATCATCAAGAAGTCGAAATCTTACAAATAATTATTTTAGTTTAATCTATTTTAGAACAATCCAGACTTCAGTCATCTTGCTTTGATTTTAATAATATTCAGCAATTAGTGATAAATCATAATATTTATAGCTATCACATGCTGTTTCCCAAAATTATTTAATTAAATAACCAAATGCATTCAGGATAACTGTAAATTACTTCATGCAATGGACTAAATTCGTGTGACATTATAATCAAATAATAAAAGCAATCACGTGTTCCCGGCCAATCAGTTCATGCTCTCCACTGTTGCCAACTTTTGCTTTTTACAGAAACTTTCTTTTAAAAAGTATATATTTGGCAATGAGAGATAATAACGCACATAAGTAAACAAAAGGCATTGGTTTAAAGTGCATGTACAATATAAGAATTTTTTTTTTTAAATTTGAGAAACTTTTTGAAGAATCTTAATACTTGAACATCATTACCCAATTATCAAGTTTGAAATTTTATCCAAATTTTGCAAGTATAACAACAAATACAAGTTTTACATCAGTTTTTAATTCAATGGACAACACGTGATAGCTTTCATCATGTGACCGTCATGAATTCAGCCTAGTACACAAAGTGTTTGCTATTTTTAGATGCAAAATATCCAATTTATTAAAATATGCTATAACCCAGGGGTCGGTAACATATGGCCCGTATGCCACATGTGACCCGTAGAACAATTTTCAGTGGTACTTTGCCCTACTCAACAAATTTGTCAATTTTTTGAGTGGATGAAAGTGGATAAAAATTTGTAATGGACCTTATTTAACAAACATCTTCAGAACTATGGGCATTTACGGAATTACGAAAATTTCTGGTAGATAACTCTAAAGATAAATTTACAGCTATTTTGTAAATTATTGAATGTCATTGCTGGAGAGATTAAATTGTTTGAAGAGAGAGAAAATTGCATGTATTCTGCTTTCCGCTTTTGGTTCTACATATCAAAGTAAAAATTCTTTCCTCACATAAAAAATATTTCGATTCCGCAAGGAAATTGTTTAACAACGGAATACTCTGAATCGTGTCAAATTGAAAAAGTCACACATCATACCACTGTTTTTGCGATATGAAAGTAGAGTGGTTCAAGCGATATGTTCATATTAAAATTTTAGTTTAACTGTAATGAAGGGATTTTACGCTGTTTGTTTCTTATTCAATTCCTACAGTTAGCTCGCACTGTCTATATATTTATTTATTTATATAATTGTATATTTATTTATTTATCTTGGTGGAATTTTCAATCGTTAATAAAATACATTTTAAAGCGCTCCATTGAGCTGAAATTTTATATACAGGATCATTTTGGATGACAATACAATGATTTAATTATAATTAATAAAAATTAATGGATTAAAACTAATTATTGAAAGAATTACAAATACAGCCACGTTGGCGACCTAGCAACCGTTTTGGCGACTTGCGTCTAAACTTGAAAAGGTTTTTTTCTCACGTGTTAAGGTATTCAGTTGGACTGAAATTAAAAGGACAATACGATACTTTAATGATAATTAAAAAAATTAATTAACACTTAATGTTGTGTGATTCTGTCCTATGTATATACATATTTATATTAATTGTAACTACTTAATAAAAAGTAGCTCAAATAAAATTTTTCGTTGTTGATCTAAGTAGGAATTGACTTAAAAACTATTTTTTTATATTACTTGTTTTAATAAATACGTTGAAAAATACATAATATATGTAAATTCTTTTTTTCATTTTTGTTGAAGAACTAGTAATATTTTATGCCGTTTATTTTTGCATTAAAAAGTTTTTTTGAATAGTGGTTCA